>JAJPUD010006920.1:11278-35959 GCA_023553655.1 Myrmecobius fasciatus | reverse complement strand
GAGAGAGAGAGAGAGAGAGAGAGAGAGAGAGAGAGAGAGAGAGAGAGTGTAAGTTCCTTGGTAAAGAAGTCTTCCTCCAATGATTCTGGGCCATGGAGACAGCCCTGACCTTTCAGTGACTATGGACAGTGCAGTACAAACTCTGGGAAAGTCACCCACCCAACCTGGAAATGCTTCCAATGGGGACTTAATGACAGATGCTACTTGACATAGAAGGCCCAACCCAGTCCAGCCCTGAGAAACAGGACCAGAGCCTTGGATTGTTCACTGGGGAGACTTACTTCTGGCCACAGAAACCTAAGAAAGCCTCTGCAAAGCTGTGAAAAGACTATCATCTGGGAAAATGATAGGAAGACCCACATCAATGAAATCTACGTTTCTTTGAGCACTGAAACAATGAGAAAACACAGAATTAAGTACATTTATAAAACAGAGAAATTCTGAGTTTTAGATCTCAGGAACATTGGTCTGCAATGGCCACAGATACCTTTCTAAATCTTGGATTGATTCTGATCATTAAGATCCCTTCTAGTTTTGACATTCTAGATCCTATGTTCTAGGACCTCATCTACCCCTGACATTCTAAATTCTAAGGTCCCTTTCAGCACTAATCTTCTAGATCCTATGTTCTAGGATGTCATCTACCTGACATGCTAAGTTTTAAGGTCCCTTCCAACACTAACATTCTAGATCCTCTGTTCTAGGGTATCGAATACTCCTGACACTCTAAGTTCTAAGATCCCTTCCAACTCCAAAATTCTAGATTCTATGTTCTAGAATGTCACCTACCCCTGACATTCTAAGTTCTAAGGTCCTAGCTGACTTGTCTGATCCACAGAAGACCCTTACTAAAGGCTGGCGGACTGGCTGAGGGAGGCCTAACATCTAAGGCTCTTTGCAATTCTCCAGCCTAAGCTTCAGACTCAGAAGTCTGCCAAACTGCAGGCACGGACCTATAGCTATATCTCCTTTTCCCATCTCCCATGGCATCTCCCACCAGAATCCTCTTCCTCCTCACCACTATCTCCTAAAGGCTTAATACAAACATTGTTACCTAGAAGCCAATCCTGATTTTGCCAAGTCTTCCTGCTCTTTCCAACTTCCACTGACATCAGAGACAGAGACAGAGACAGAGACATATCTTCCATATATATTTTCTATCTACTTATCCAAATATACATTGCTTTCCACCAGGAAAACAAAAGTTCCTTCAAAGAAGGGGGAACTGTTTCATTTCTGTCATTAACCCCTGAATTTATCATGACATCTGGCTCCTTATTTATTTATTCAAAAAATTATTTATTTAAATGAATGGGAAAAAATTAAGAACTTAATAAGTGCCAAGCATTATGCTAAGAGCTGAAAATACCAATGGAAAAGCAAAGCAATCTCTACTTTCAAGCAGCTCTCACTGTAATGGGGGGGGAGGTGGGGAAAGGGAGATTACACACCTTTCTATGACATTACTTATCTGTAGGGTAGATGGCAAAGTCTGAGGTCATGATTCTTGAGTTGAAGTGAAATGAATTTCAGAGTTCATAACTCATACTTGCACATATACATGCCCATGAGTACAGCAGAAAACCACAGCACCCCTCCACATATATAACAGGTATATAGGGGAAAACAGCACCTGATAAATGTGCCATAAACCTACAAACTTGTCATATGTCTCAAACACACATAGCCCTATGATACACACAATGTACAGTCATATACTCATAAACACAAATATTAAAATATCAAATAGATGAAAGACATCCCAGTCACAGAATCCTATTCATATTCTTCCTTCTTTTCTCTTGAAGAAAAGGAAGTGGGGATCTGAAGCTGCCAGGACCATCTGAAAATGCCAAGCCAGCTCCCATCTTTTTCAGAGGCCCTGGCAGGTAAGCATCCCACAAGGAAGGAGTTTGAAAGCTACCATCCAAACACTTGGACTTCCCATGGGCAACTGCCTCCCTTTGCCAAATAAGGACTGCCAAAGAGAGGGGGCAATGAAAGCATCCCCTTTTGAGATGGGATGAGGAGTTATACTGCCCACACCTGTGCCACTGCAGGCCCCTTGGCAAAGACAATCAAGCTGATTTGGGAGCTGGCATTGGGATGGATGAATCAGGAGCAGGCCAAGACTGCAAAGCTCCTCGGCCTGGGAGGTGAGTCACACCTGGCATCTCAAACAAAATCTCTCCAGAGGCCTGTCACTCCTGAAGGGCCACAGAGAGAGCTCCCACTGGGAGAGGCTGGATCCCACAGACACCTCCAGCCCACATATTCCCATTCTTCTGGTTTTCTTTGGCCACTCAAGTCTGAAGAAGGCAAACAATCATAGGCAGCTGATGGAATGTTAGGGGCAGAAGGGTCTTGGACGACAGAAAGAGGGTTGGAATACAAAGTCACAGAGTGCTTGAACTGTGCATGGTGGATATGGAGAGCACCTTAGAACAGGACATAACAGAATGGTCATGGGCACACTTAAAAATTGGGCAGTGATGGCAAGATAGAGCCCTGTGTAAGTCAACAACATTGAGAATTGGAAGTCTTTAGAGAAGGGTTCTGGTGTCCATGAACTTTGTTTAAAAAAATTGACAAAAAAAGCTTGTGTTTCAATGTAAGTGCTTTCTTCTGTAACCCAATGTCTTTTATTTCAGAGATAAGAGACTGGGCCAAGCCCAACCAGTTAGAAGTAATGAAGGCAGGTTTGGAATGCAAGTCACCTAACTCCA
The DNA here is from genome assembly GCA_023553655.1 of Myrmecobius fasciatus. Lineage (NCBI taxonomy): Eukaryota > Metazoa > Chordata > Mammalia > Dasyuromorphia > Myrmecobiidae > Myrmecobius > Myrmecobius fasciatus. Next base: position 33,233 of record JAJPUD010006920.1, on the reverse strand, counting down.
TAGCCAATGGTGTGATCATCGGTGTTCTCCCTTGTACCAAGCTCCCTCTTTTAAATAAACAATATTAGAGCCAGAAAGGAACTAACTTCTATAATACAGCTCTTCAGAATCAGAGCTGGCAAAGAAGCCAGGCCTTCTGAATCCCAGCTGTCCCTGCTAATACCATCCACTCTTCTTCTTGACATGCAAAGCCCCCTTGATGCAGTCTTTCCAGGTTAAATTTCCAACCATACCTTGCTGCAGTCTGATGGTAATACTTCCATTTCGTTCTGGCAGAGCAGTGATGAGGGATGACCAATACCAGGACATCTTTGAGAGCATTCTCTCTCCCTCCCTCCCCTTCTTTTCTCTCCCCTCCTTCCCCCTCTCTGTTTTTCTCTGTCTCTCTCCCTCTCTTTCTCTCTCTTTTCCTTCCTTTCTTCCTTCCTTCCTTCCTTCCTTCCTTCCTTCCTTCCTTCCTTCCTTCCTTCCTTCCTTCCTTCCTTCCTTCCTCCCTCCTCTTCCTTCTTCTCCTCTCTCTCTCACTCTCTCTGTCTCTCCCTCTCACTACTAGGGAGAGACGATTGGTGAAGAGAGTGTTGGCTTTGGAGTCAAGAAGATCCAAGTCTAGTTTTTGGTCCTGACATCTGCAAGATATGGCCCTGTGTAAATCAAAAAAATCTTTCTCAGCATCACCTAGTTGAGAGAATCAAATAGGATAATATATGCAAAGTGCTTGCCTATTCTTAAAATATTTTGTACATGTGTGTACAGATACAGGATATGTATAGGATTTCATGTATGTAGACATATGAATGTATGTGCATGTACATAGCTACTAGCTGTGGGATAAGTAATTTGCTTAACCCTGTTTGCCTCAGTTTCCTCATCTATAAAATGAGCAGCAGAAGGAAATGGCAACCACTCCAGTATCTTTGCCAAGAAAACCCCAAATGGGGTCCTGAAGGGTTGGACATGACATGGAGTAAACAACATATATATATATATATATATATATATATATATATATATATATATATGTATGTATGTATGTATATGTATGTATGTATATGTATATATACATATACATATATGTATATATGTGTGTGTGTGTGCATATATATACTCACATGCACACATATTAATGCATATGTACACATATCTATATGCTCATTTGTGTATCTGTATATAGCTAGGTAGGTATATGAATCTGTGACATTGCCAAAACAGTGCTGCAGTCTTGGGCTTTGATTCAGAAAATTCCCTAGTGTAGAAACCATGGGCTCAGTACCTATCCCTGTCTGACCCTCACTGACCATGATGGCCACTTGATCTTGATGGACCTCACTGCACTGCTCTGTGGAGGAGATGATGGTAACTACTTCACAGTTGTGTGAAAAGTGCTTTGTTAAACACTTCTCTGTTTCTTAGCCAGTACCATATGGCTTTGATGACTGCTACTTTGTAATAGAATTTTAGGTCTGGTACTACATAAATGGGAATTGTCACTATGCTCCATACTTTGGAACCCAACTCAAGCCTAAGCTTCTTCAGTGAGCCTTCCCTACTGCCTTGCCTTCTCTTGTCATCAATTCCCACTGCACTTTTTGTCTGTAAACTCGACACATGCTGTGTGTTATGTGATCATCCTTCCATGTGCCTGTAGAACCAAGCTGCGGGCAGGGAGCCGTCTCCTCCAGGTATGACGTCTTGGACTCACGGAGCCTGGATGCCAGTTCTAACTCTCTGTGCCACTTTGGTGGCTTTGGTTTCCTATTTTACAGAATAAAAGTGTTGGGTCAGATGGTCTCCAAAGTCTCTACTAGCTCTAAATCTACGATCCCATGAATCATCTCTGTAGCTCCCAGAGATAGCCAGGTAGAGAGTGCGTAGGCCAGGAGGCTAAGTGGGGGTCACACAGGAGAATCTGAAGATGACTATAAAGGTGAAATGAGTGAGAAGGAGGAGGACCAATGACATCACAGGTTTACATTTTAATGTGCTTATGAATCAGCAAGGTGGAGCTGACAAACCGTCAGCTTCACTCTCATCCACAATCATCAAAGTCCAGTGGCAAGACCAAAGTCCGGACAACTGGCGATGGCCCAGGATGCAGTGGATGACTGTGGCATTGTTCAGGTCTGGCCAAGCTCTCAGCACTCCCTAGGCCCTGCTTTGGCTGCCTTCATGGCTCCTGGAACAAACATCTGCCCCATTCTGCTGGGGAACATCCTCACATGCATGGAGCAGACATCCCCTAACTTGCACACTGGTTTGAGTCTTGTAGTTATCCTTAACCTGGTTGAGCCTATCTGACAAGAAGGTTTACTGTAGTGTGGCCACTGAGCATGGCATAGCTTTTTAGAGCCACAGGTGACAACTGAGTGCCAAGTAAACATCAAAAGTGGACAAGCAGCCTTGAAAATTAGTTGGTTTAGTCTCCAATTGATAAATGGCCAAAGGATATGAACAGGCAATTTTTAGATGAAGAAAGTGAAACTATTTCTAGTCATATGAAAAGTTGCTCCAAATCACTACTGATCAGAGAAATGCAAATTATGACAACTCTGAGGTACCACTACACCCCTGTGAGATTGGCTAAAATGACAGGAAAAGATAACGATGAATGTTGGAGGGGATGTGGGAAGGCTGGGACACTGATACATTGTTGGTGGAACTGTGAGCGGATCCAACCATTCTGGAGAGTAATTTGGAGCTATGCTCAAAAAGTTATCAAACTGTGCATACCCTTTGACCCAGCAATGTTTCTATTGAGCTTATATCCCAAAGAGATCTTAGAGGAGGGAAAGGGACCCACCTGTGCAAGAATGTTTGTGGCAGCCCTTTTTGTAGTGGCTAGAAACTAGAAACTGAAGGGATGCCCATCAATTGGAGAATGGCTGAATAAATTATGGTATATGAATGTTATGGAATATTATTGCTCTGTAAGAAACGACCAGCAGGACGATTTCAGAGAGGCCTGGAGAGACTTGCATGAACTGATGCTGAGTGAAATGAGCAGAACTAGGAGTTCATAATACAGGGCAACAACAAGATTATACAATGATCAATTCTAATAGACGTGGCTCTCTTCAACAATGAGATGTTTCGGGTCAGTTCCAATGATCTTGTGATGAAGAAAGCCATCTACACCCAAAGAAAGGACTGTGGGAACTGAGCGTGGATCACAACATAGCATTTTCACCTTTTGTTGTTGTTTGCTTGAAATTTGTTTCCTCATTTTTTTCCCTTTCTGATCTCATTTTTCTCATGCAGTACGATAATTGTAGAAATGTGTATAGAAGAATTGCATATGTTTAACATATATTGGATTACTTACTATCTAGAGGGTGTGGGGAAGGGGGGGAAATTTGGAACATAAGCTTTTACAAGTTCAATGTTGAAAAATTATTCATACTTATGTTTTGAAAATAAAAATCTTTAATAAAATAAAATTTTAAAAAGGGAAAAAATAAAATTAGTTGGCTTTTCAGAGATACAAGTCCTCTGTGAACACCTCCATATACTTCTGGTCCTATCAACAATTAAGTCCTCTCAATATTAAGGTTACAAAGTTAGTGGAGGAAAAATGATAGTGCCTGTCTACAGAAATGGAGAAGTTTGGGAGAGAGGTGAATTTAGTGGGAAGGTTAACAACCTGTTTTGGATCAGTTTAATTCACCTATGAGATATCCAGTTTGAATATCCAAAAGATAGTTGCTGATATAAAACTAGAGAGCTCAAGAGAGAGACTAGGGCTAAATATGTAGAAATGGGGAACACCTATGTAGACATGATAATTAAACATCTGAGATTAGACCTTTGATGAGATCACCAAGTGCTATGGAAGTATGAAAACCCAAGATGGAACCTTGGGAGATATCCACAGTTGTATGGATGATCCAGCAAAGGAGACTGAAAAACAGATGTCAGACAGAGAGGAGGAAAACCAAAAGAAAGCAGTGTTGTAAAAACTCAGAGAGAAGAGAGTACCAAGGAGAACATTCAGTGGCTCAAAATGCTGTTGAAAAGTGTGAGAATTGAGAAAAGATCATCAGACCATTGTCCATTGTGAACTTTAGGGAAAAACTTTTTCAGCTGAGTGATAACGTCAGAAGTCAGGTAGAAGTCAGGTTTGGAAGAGAGGTATAGGGGAGGAAATAGAGGGAAGAAATCCATAGAAATTTTTCAAGACAGCTGAAAAGGGAGAAGAGATAACATGATGATAGCTAGAGGGAATGATAGGTTCTAGAGAGCAATTTTTAAGAACAGGGGGCTTTTGTAGGCTGACTATAAGAAGCCAGAAGACAGGATATTGAAGATTAGAAGGAGGGAGGGGATAATTCTGGGAGCAAAGGTCAGGAAAAGACCTAAGAAGATGAGATTAATTAATGGAAAACGTAGAGGGCTTGGCCTTAGATTTAAAGGGCCAATAACTTTAATGGAGCCTGGAATAAAGCAGGAGCTGAGGAGGGGAAGGGAGTGTTAGGGGGCTGTGAAATGTAGAGAAAGGAGGAGAGAGATTCATGCCAAATGGTCTCAAGGCAGAGTGAAGAGGGAGCATTTTCTAGGCACGGGAAATAATCTGTGCAAAGACACAGAGATGGGAGATAGAAGGACATGTGTGAGGAATGCCAAGCAGGTCCATCTGGACTCAGGAGCCCAGTGCTTTCCATGGTACTGCTCCCTCACAATCTTGGGCCCTGAGCAGGGCTGTGAGGATTCTATCTCCACAACAAGATGAAGAATCAAAAGATTCTAATTTTTGGAAGGATAATAATAGCTGACATTTATGCAGAGATTTAAGTTTACAAAGTGCTTTACATATATTATCAACTCCCATGGGTTCAATTATCATATTTCTCTGCAGATTATTCCTAAACCTATATATTCAGCCCTGATTTTTTTTCTCTGTACTTCAGAACAGTACTAGTAATTGCCTGGTACTGGGGAGCTCTCTCTGGATATCCCATAGGTATCCTGAATTTAATATGTCCAAAATGCAGATCACTATGTTTCTCCCTAAACTGACCTCTTCCTAATTTCCTCATTTTCATGGCTGACACAGTCATCCTTTTCAAGTCACTCAGATTGCAAGCTCACACTCATCTGTGTCCCTCATATTTATATTCATCTCACTACTCACTCAGCCCCAGCCCCAGTTCAGGACCTTGCCTCTCCCCTGGACAACAAGAGTCTCCTCTTCCTCCAGTTTTTCTCCCTCTCCAATGCCTTCTCTGCATAGCTGCCAGATGTATACTACTTAAAACATCATCATGGGTGAAATGAAATGGAGGAAAACCAAGGATCTGGCATTGAATTCCTCTTTGAGGCACTTTTTGGCTCCTCATTATCTACAGAACAAAGATTGGACTACATGGCCACCTCTAAGATCTCTTTCATTTCTAGATTTTTTTAGTAAGATCCTATATCACTGCCCTATTCAAAAATGTTTAATGGTTCTCTACTATCTCCAGATCCCAGCCCAATATTTACAGCCCTCTACAGTAGGGCTCTTCTTGAACTTTCCAGTCACTTAAATTACTCTCCTTTGTGTACTCTCCATTCCAGGTCCACTACAAGTTCTCCTTTGCACATGACATTCTATCTTCTCCTTTCATGTCTTCACACACAAGGCTCCCACACCTCCCTCCTCATCGCTGTCTCAAAGACTCCTTGCTGGTGTTGACTGTTGTTCAGTCATTTCAGACTTTTTGTGACTACGTTGTGGGACATGGAAGAGGGATTCTTGGCAAAGATGACTGGAGTGATTTGCCATTTCCTCCTCTGGCTTATTTTACACATGAAGAAGGCAAATAGGGTTAAGTGACTTACTTGCCCAGGGTCGCCCAGCTAAGTAGGAAGCAGAGCTCAGGAAGATGATTCCAAAGTCACCACTTGACCACCTAGTTGCTCTAGTAGCCCCTTGGCTCTTTCAGAGCAGAGCTTGATGCAGTCCTTCCTAATCCCTCACTCCCCTTATCAGCACCCTCTCACTCTTCACATTATTTTTAATTTACTAATTCTTGTATATGATGAAAACCATCAGCAGAAGTTAAACGCCCCCAGAGCAAGCACTGTTTAGTTTGGGCTTTTGTATCCAAAGGGCATAGCATATAGTAGTAGCAGCTTAATAAATGTTGGAATTAAATACAATCATCTCATTTGATCCTTACAATAAGGAGAATCAAAGTCACTGGGCAGGCATTTCAGGCTGTCTCACTCTACTACTGCTGCAAAGCTGTTTCTCTGGGAAGAAGAGGGAGGCTAAGAGAGCCAAGTGAGTCCTCTTCATGGCACAGTAGTATAGGGGGTAGAGTGCCAGTATTTCCAATTCTGTTCCTATATATCTATATTTCCCTGTGTTGGGTGGGACCCTGCACAACCCTACAGTGATGGACTATGGTGTAAACTGCCTGGTGTTTAGGGTACAAAGGACATTGCATGTTTGGGGGGATAATGAATCACCACCACAAGATCAGCAACAGATGAATCCTTGAAAATATCTTTGGTGTATTTCTTTTTCTCTTTACCAAGTCCATGTTAGACTACTCCCACCTCTTGTAAGAAGACTTCTACATCAACCATAGTACTCTTTGACTTTGATTGAACTCTGAGGGCAAAACATTATACTGGGATATAAGTTCTTATCCCCCCTAAACTGTTCCTCCATGATAAGTGGAGGTAACATCACCATTCACACAGCCATCCACTGTTGAACTCTTAGTCATCAGGATTATCCAATTAAATTAAATTCAATAATCATTAAATACCTATCATGGGCCAGGGTTCGTACCATTCATTGGGCATGCAAAAGCAAACATAACAACAAGTTTTGATCTCAAAAACCTTACAAAGGGATAGAAAACAATATTATACAAATGAGTACATATAAAATAGAGAACAAACAGAAATTGATTGGAGGGAAGGAACTAGCATTGAGAAAAGCTTAACTAATGTAGACATTGGTATTTGAGCTAAGCCTTGAATGAAACAAGGGATTCCAAGAACAGAAGAAGAGAAGGGAGAATATTGTAGTTATGGGAATAGCCTAAGTAAAGTTAAGGAGGTGGAAGAAACATGTGGGTATAACATATGATATTGCATGTGTAAACCATGACCTAGAGTTTCTCAAAGAATCAGGCTCACACGGAATATATCTGATCTTGGGAACCAAGCCCAAGAGGGTTGCTTTATTGCTTTAATGTATTACCCCTAAAACAAGTTATTGCTCTAGGAAAATCTCCTGAAATATTCGGGATATAATTAACATCTTGATTTCCTCAAGAATGAGTAAAGGGGACTTAGCTCCCATTCAATGATTTAAAGCAGTAATGCAGGCTGAGTATAGGACAGCCTTCATTTTCTTCCTCTTTCTCCTTCTCCTCCTCTCTCATACACTCACACAGACACACAGACACATACACACACATACACACAATATAGAAGATAAGACCACAAGACTCCACAAAAAGATACAGATCAACACATAAGGCACTCAACTGGCTCATCAGTTATATTAGAAGGGAATTAAATTTGGAGTTGCTGTCAAGGCATTCTTTGACAATCTGGTGACAACCTCTTTCCTACACAATTTCTCTATGAATTCCCTCTGAAGATAAACATACTTTTGGGATTGCTAAAATAGCAATCCTTATCCCATAAGCCTGCTTTCTCCCTTACTTCTAAGTCCTCCCTAAGATTCCACTTCTAGAAGTTCTCATAACTATACCCACCATGCTATTCCTACTGACACCATATTACACAGAATATTAGTGCTACCCATCCAGAAAGTCTCCTGCCTCTATCCTCCTTCCTCCAATTCATCCTTCACAGAGCTTCTAATCTAAGCTCTTTTATGCATAGATCATCATGCCACTTCTCTGCTTAAGATTCTCCACTGGCTCCCTACTGTCTAAGGGATGCATGAGCCTCGTTGACCAACATCCATGACTTTCCACACTCTAGTTCCATCTTCTCCTTTCTGTCTTATCTCAGCTTGACCCTATCTTCAAATTCCATGCTCTAGGCAAACCACACTAATGATTCTCTGTGCCCTAATTAACCCTTCAACTTGCCTAGATTTATACACTTTCAATCACATTGCTGCTTCCACTCAAAATGTTTCTCTTCTCTATTTTCACACTGAATTCCTTCCCATCCTGGAGTTAAAGCCCAATTCAGCAAGATATCAAAAGAAAGGAGATTAAGTTTGGTGTAAAGAACAACGGTTTTGAACAAGGACCAACTTGGGTTCTGATTCTGACTCTGTTACTAATTAATTACCTATATTGGGCAGGTCACTTTAACTCTCAGGGCCGTTTCCTCCTCTATAAAATGAGGTTGGATTAGATGACCTATAAGGAAGGCCCTTGACATCTCTAAATTTGCATTCTTTCCCTAAAGCCTCCAATCACTAAAGCCTTTTTCCAATTAGCAACTGGTATTTTGTTGGTACCCTTCTAACATCTATGATTCTATGAATTTCCAAGATTTTAAAATTCAGTGACTCAGATTCTGAAACTCTAATATCCTGTTGCTGTTTTGAAGATTTTAGGATTGTCACACTTATTCCAAGATTCTAAAATTTTGTGATTATGATCATAAGATTCAGTGACTTTATGAAGTTGATTCTAATATTTTGCTATATAATTTGGAATAATATAAGATTGATTCCAAGATTCTGAGGTTTTGAACTCATTCTCTGGCTGGAATCTAACACTGACATGAAGATTCTGAGATTTGAACACGCTAAGATTTAATGATTCTGAGAATCTATAAAGAAATGCTGCTTTTGTCTGCTTACCAGCTTAGCTGGTTTTAAATTTTTAAGGATGTAACATGGGGGAAATGTCAAAATCAAAAGTCAAGGACTGTCCCCTGTTTAGGATTATCCCCCACATCTAATTGTGCCTGACCATCCCTGCTGCCCATTAATCTCTATTTCCTTTTGATTTGGGAAATGCTGCATGTTGGATATGATTACTGTTTTCCATAAAGATGTTTTCAAGGAGGAAAAGAAAGATGTTGATAAGCTTCATGCATAATGTTAACCATCATTCTCCATCTCCTGTACCTCCCCTGGGCATAGAAAGGCCCTTATCTGTGCTCTGAAGCTGGATTTCACACATATTTACCATGTTTCTCTCCCAGTGGATATCATTATTTAAAAACAGGAAAATCACCATTCATCCTGAAGAGATGAAGAGAGAAGCTGAGGCAGTGCCTCATCTCCAGACCTATTCTCAGGGTACACTGGGCCCTTCAATAACATAACCACCATACCTGTTCTTTGGGGGCTCCCCAGAACTTGCTATGTAACTTTAGGCCAGCCTCAGTCTCTCAAGTGCACAGGGTCATAGAATGATTGAACTGTATATAACAAAGCTTCTTCTCCAAGCACTGGTCTCCCCAACTCATCTGTCAAATAATGAGATTGGAAAGGGAAGACGAAAGCATTTATATAGTGCTACGATATGCTAGGCCCTGTGCTAAGTGCTTTTTACGAATATTATCTCACTTAATCCTCACAACATCTCTGAAAAGTAAGTGCTACAATTATTTCCATTCACAGAGGAGGAAACTAAGGCAGATAGAGGTTAAGTGGTTTGCCCAGGGTCACACAGCTAGTACATGTCTGAGGCCAGATTTGAACTCAGATTTTCCTGACTCTAGTCCTAGTATTCTATCCACTGTACTATTCCCCTGGACTAGATGGTCCTTTAGGTTCCCAAGAACTCTGAAAATTACAATATAATACAACAAACATCTTTTAAGTGTTGACCCTGCATGCTCAATGTTGAATTCAATGACTCTATTATTTTTTTTTTTTGCTGAGGCAATTGGGGTTAAGTGACTTGCCCAAGATCACACAGTTAGGGAATGTTAAGTGTCTGAGGTCAGATTTGAACTCAGGTCTTCCTGACTTCAAGGCTGGTGCTCTATCCACTGCACCACCTAGCTGCCCCCTCAATGACTCTATTATAAGGCTAGGATTCTATCTCCACTATAATTAATGTAATCAAAGTAGGCCTGAATATCTCCACTGAAATCAATCCATCAATACTAAATTTAAACTAAATATAATTAAGTCCTTAATCAATTTGAGAGAATTATAGGGTTTTGGCTATTGGATGAAAGGCCAGTGACTTTATATAGGAAACATTGTAACTGGCTGAGAAGATCTAGTCTTATCTCTTAAGTCAGCCATAAACAATTGAAAATCAGTCTAATGATGGACAACTTTTAGTTTGGAGATTTCCAGTTCATGGACCTGGGATGTATTTGTGAGGGAGTATACCTCATGCTTCTAGGAAGAATGTTTTTGTTGCTACATCTTTGCTATATAATCTTAATTAATAATTTTACTAAAAAAGGTGAGGGGAAAGGGAATAATCATTTATATAGGGTCTACTATGTGCCAAGTATTGTTTTAAGTGCATTTAACAAATATCTCATTGATAAAATGAAAAATCTGAAATCTGAAAGAGCTAATTAAAGTCATGGCTACTGTAACTGGGAGGCACAAAGGTGGAGATTTGTGAATAATACTCAGAAACTCATCCTTTTAGGACTATCCCAAGAATACTAGGAATGAGTAGTCAACTGTCTTCTGGAAATCATCTTCCTAAATAGAAGTGGAAACTGGGGAGTTAGCTCTGGAGGGGGTACTATACATTGAACCTTCATTGTTGTGAAAATGTCATCAGCCTATGAATCAATCAGAAGTTTCAGATAGCTAAACCAGCCTCCTCCTGTGGCTTATTTTAATCAACTCTGCGCATGGTAAAGGTGAAATGTGACATGCCAAGTCCTCTGGGAAGTCCTTCACTTGGCGCTGGTGGACAATAGTCTATAGAGACCATTCTGTCTTGTCCTTTAGGGTCTGATCACAACACTGAGAGGAAACTAGTATAAGTATGATTGCTCCCATTTTACAGCCATGACACTGAAGAGATGATAAGCATAAATGGGCCCAGAGTCATACCATGAATCCAGTACTGGAACTGAAACCTGTACCCAGTTCTTCTGCCTCTCTCTATAGGGCCTCCTTTTCCATATCCACTGTGGTTGTGTTCTCCCAGACATGGGCTGGAATGTTCCCTCTCACCCAAGCACAAGAAGAAAGTGGGCAGAGGGATTTATAGAACATAAATTAATAAATGAATGAATGAGAATAAAGTGTTTATACAAAAGGGAAAGAAAAAATCGTTGACAAGCTTTACTATTTCAAGGCAATAATTATCATCCTTGCCTTTCCTGGAGTGGGTGGGAGGAAGTGAGCAGCCCATGAATATGGGGTGGGGAGAAAGGGGGAGGCAGGCTGGACCCAAACCAATGGCCAACCCCCTCCCCATCCCCTGCCACAGCTTTTGAAAGTAGGAGACTGATTCCACAGGGTCCACAGTTATTCCTTCAAAGATTTGTGGGGGGAGGCAAAAGGAGAGAATACTTACCTGATTAAATAATAACACATTCCCATTAAGCATTTAGTCGGATTTAGAGTTGAAAGAGACCTTAGAAGTCAGCTAATCCTCAGAGAAGGGAAGTGATTTATCCAAAAATTATACCAAGAGCAAATGTTAGAGCCAGAAACCACATCCAGGTTTCCATTCTAAATGTAGGGCCTTCTTTACTAGTCAATCAATCAATCAATAAACACTAATTCAATATATTCCTTGTTCTGGGAACTATGCTAGGTGCTAAGGTCACAAAGACAAAGATGAAATCATTCTTACTAACAAGGAATTGACCAGTTTACAAAGTTTTCCTCAGAACTGTGTGTGTGGAAATAAGATTACTTTTATTTTGTATGTAAGGTCCTATCAGTTGTCATACAGCTAGTTTGCAAAAGTCAATTCCAGGAAAAAATTTGGCTTTCTTCTTCCTCTGTACTCTTCAGGCCTATCCAGGTCCAGACTCACCCAGTCCAGGGCCCTTTATGTAAAGTAAAGGATCTTTTGGTAATGTGGGGCAATAATCCCCTCTAAAGCCCTTTCTGCCTCCAGATACCACTTCCTCCAAGAAGCTCCCTCCCTGATTCACTACAGCAACTTCATCATTCTCGGGCCTTCTGAGGCATTTATAGAATGAACTAAATCCTACTATTTACATTGCTATAGCATTAAAGTTTATAGGAAACTTTTACAGGAGACCTAAGTGAGAAAAAAAGGCTGGCACTGCAATCCCATTTTACAGAGGAAGAGAGTGAAATACAGAAAAAAGGATCACTTGTCCATTTGGTTCACATGTTTGTTAAATGTCAGAGTCCAGATTGAGCCCATGTCCTCCTGACTCCAAACTATTATATTTATTACTAAGCTTCAGTGCATGAGAATCCCAGAATTGCTGAATCTGAGATGAGAAACACACCAGCAGCCATCTTGCATGACTTCTACACAAAAGGAATACTCTCAGTGTTACATGTCCCATATCAGACTAGCTGATCATTCAGCCTTGATTAAAAATCTCCAAGAAGGGGAAACACACCCTCTTGTAGGAATTCTGTTCCACTTTTGGACAACTGTAATCAATCATAAGATAATAGAATCATAACTGAAAGATATCTCAGAGACTATTTCCTGAGGTCCTTAACCTGGGGTCTGTGAACTAGATAGATAGATATACATACAGAGATATAGATGATAATATATATGTATATGTATACACACATGTATATAGAAACATGTATTGATAGCTGTATTTCAATATCAGTTGTTTTACTTTTTGCATTTAAAACCATCACCCTAAGAAGGGGTCCTTAGGCTTCCCCAGAACTCTTAAGGTCAGGACACAAGAAGGTTAAGAATTGCTAAAAAGCCAACTTCCCACCACATGGATGAACACCCTTGACAGCATCCCTCCCAGAGGGTCATTCAACCATCTTTTGAACAACTCCAGTAATGGGGAACTTCCTGCCTCCTGAGTGCTCTCTGTTTGCTTCTCTGTGCTAGCCTGGAACAGTGCCGATGATTAGGCACTAATGCTTAAATCTGATTCTCTGGGGATTTCTGGCCTTGCTCCTAGTTTTATTACCCTTACAGATCTCAGGGAACAAGCCTGCTTGTTCCACCCCATCAGATCACTTCAGAAACTTAAGTAGTTGATGAGAGGATGCTGGGAGGTGGCCAGAACCTTGAAGAGCACAGCAAGACTGACCCTGAGACTATGAGTCATGAGAATAGGTAGGGGTAGATATTTTAGGGGGGCAACAGGTATGGCAAGGAGAAATCCATGGGGGCCAAGTAGAAGAGATGCAGCTAATCATGAGGAACAAGATTATTGAAACTACCAAAAGTCTGGATAGTTTAACAGCCTGCTCTAGACTTATCACATTATTCTTCCTTCTATGCACTTTACATTCCAGCCAAAGAGGAGTATAAGCCTTCCTCTGCTTTTTTTTTTCTTTTTTTCTCTCATAACAAAATATTCACACAAGACATCACCCATTTGTGGGACATACCACTTCTTTATCTTAGCCTATTGAAACTCTTTTCCTTTGAGACTCAGTTCAGATGTCACCTCCTCTAAGATCTCTTCCCTGATTGATATGAAATCAGATCTCTTCCCTCTGGACAGACAACAACCACAGTTTAATGACAGGGATTAGAAGGTGGAAAAGAGACCCAAAGAAAGAAAAAAAAATACAGAGCAGTGCTGATGGTGACAAGAGCAGAAATAGAGATAGAGGGAAAACTCAGGAGCAAGAGAGGCTTGGCAAAAAAATGCATCTTTCTAGAAAGGGACCAAAATGTGACCCTGGCCCAGAGGTCTCCATCTTTCTGAAGAATGCCATGTTGCCCAGCTGGACAAGTCCTCAGATATTCTCTCCCAGAGGGCCCAGCGTAGTATGCATGGAAGACTGGGGTTCCAAGTGGGCTTGCAGGGATCCCCTCAGATTCCAGTGTCAAACAGAGGGAAATAATACTCCTATATCTTGCATATATTAATACTTACAATTAATTAATACTTAATACTTGCAAAGTGGCCTACAACATAGCATCTCTTCAAGGTAGTAGTGAAGGTACTGTGGTTGATATTTGAGTTCAGCATTCTTTCCACTAATAACAATATCCACTCCCACTTCAATTAATCCTTTAAGATCTACAATGTTTTTCCTTACCAAAGGTGTTCTTGTTGCTTGTTATAACAAGAATTTACATTTAGATAGTGCTTTGAGGCTCCCAATGCAAGTCCCTTACATGCATGTCTTTGGATCCTCACCCTAACCCTGTGGGGCAGGAAATATAAAGATTATATTCATCTAAAAGAAGAAAATGAGCTCAGTCCAGATTTTGACTCTCCAGAATTACAAAGCTAATAAGCACTGGTTGGAATCAGGAACTTTTCTCCCTCCTCCTGAAATATTCCATCCCATCCCTTATTTTCACCGAGATCATACTGATCTGCTCTGGTATAGAAAGAGGAAAGGAGTGAGTAATTTGCTCTGTGGGCAATTTGAGAAAGTGCAGAGTGGATAGTGGGAGTTCATGGCCTTCTGGAAATTGTGCAAAATGCACAAAATATCTCTGGCTAAGTGTAGGCAGCCTTTATTATTCAGAGATAATCCAAAACCCACTCTGGCTTCTGAATACCTCCTAGCCAAGAAAATCACCTTTCCCAGGCCAACTTAAAGGAAGGGTTATACAAAGCTAAACAAGTTATCTCATGTGACTCAGTTTTATCAAAGTGGAGGATCACAGTGTTTGTAGTAGAAGGGATCATCTAGTGCAGCTCTTTCAGTTTGCAGTTAGGGAAATTGAGGTACAAAGGGGCTAAAGAGATTTGCTAAAGGTCATGTAAGTAGTAAGTGGAAGAATGAGGATTCAAACTCAGAAACTGTGGTTCCCAAGAACTCTTTCCAATGAACCAAACTACCAATAATAAAATGCATTTATATATGCATTGCTTCATTGTTGCTGTGAGTTCAAATGAGATACCATATGTGCCATATAAGTACCAAGATTAGTTTATACCTGAACTTTTACAATAATAGGCACCAAGACCAACAATCTTGATCAAATCAAGATCATAAAAGATTTAGAAACAGAAGGGAACTTTAAGACTATCAAGTATTAACCCTTTTCTTTTACAAATAAGGAAACTGAGGCACAGAGAGCCAATTCACTTGCTCAGACTCACACTGTTAGTATCTATGGCAGGATTTTAACCCACATCTTCTTGGCTCCAAGTCCAAGGTCTTAGGCACAATGCCAAGCTGCCTCCTGGCACCTGGCTGAAATTATAGCACCAGCCCCTACTTGCAGTGTGACCCTAAGTAAATCACCACTCAAGATTCTGTTTTCTCCTCTGTAGAACTAGAATCATAATAGCTAGACTCCTTACCTCACAAAGTTGGTGGGGAAAAAGTGCATTATAAAGTTTAAATAAAGCACTGCAGAAGTGTGAACTCACTATATTATGGTCATCATTCTTGACCAGCCACAACGAGGCTGATGCACCTTCCTTCTATCCATGACAAACGATGATGATGATGAGACAAAGGGCAGTTTTCCAGAGAGGGTACAGAGTGCCCTCATGCTTTTGTTATTGTTGCTGAGTCAACTCTTTGTAATCCCATTGGCGTTTTCTTGGCAAAGATACCAGAATGGTTTGCCATTTCCTTCTCCATCTCATTTTACAGATGAGGAAATTGAGGTAAGCAGGGTTAAGTGACTTGCACAGTCACAGAGCAAGTAAGTGCCTGAGGCCAGATTTGAACTGAGGAAGAAGAGTTTTCCTCAACATCATAATGTTGTCCTTTGGGGCAAAACACTTGAAAAGTTTCATGGTTAGCCCCATTCTTTTTTCCCCAATACTCTTTAACATCCACACAAGAGAAGAAAGACAGAAGATATCAGCCAGCAGCCTAGATAGGAAAAGACAATTTTTGTATGTGTGAATCACCCTCCTGTTTTCATGTCTGTTCCCAAGGCTCAGGACATCTTTGCTCAAATAAGACCCTCTGCTTTAATGAACTCTGTTAGCTTAAAAACATTTACTCAGCTGGAATCCCAAGAGCAACACCCATGAATTAAAAATTTCTAGTAAAAATTGTGCTTTCTTAATGTTCTATAGAATCACAAATTTAGAGATTGGACAGACATCAGTGGCCATCTAGTCCTAGTCATATCATGCACGAAGGGCTTCAATCAAGGCAGAATCATTTACTAAATAATAAATACAGCTGCACCCAAAAAAGATATCAATAGAAGCATAGTTCATAAATGGGATAATTGAGCTTCTCCATTAGAGACATTTGCTGGCCTACAGGTAGATTCCACATCCTTTTGCTATGAAAGCATTGGTTAATTATAACTAAACCTTGCTATTTAAAATTAAATTAAATATATTAATAAATTAATGAATGAACTATGTTCTAGTAATTATCTAGTATAAAAACCAGATGGTTGGTCATGATCTAAGCTAATAGTGCCCTATAATGTTTGCTTACTACTGTGCCACCAAGGAGTTTTTTTTGTTATATAAGGGAAACCTAGATTATTTGGCATCTTTTTCTTCTTCTTTGGGATTGGCTGATTTTGATATAAGCATCTCTTGATCAGTCAACCTAGTATACCACAGGGGGATCCTAATGAAGATATGTTCACAGTTTTGATTTCCACATGGGCCAGCTGACTTCCAAGACACCAGACTGAGCCCTAACCTTGGTTTGAGAAGAAACCGTTGTCTAAGTTGACAGATAGACAGAAAAGTAGGGACCAACAGACAAATACAGAGAGACAGAAAGACACAGGCAGAGAAACAGATAGACACAGACAAGAGTGTCAGATAGACAGATAGACCTAACTCTGCAAATAGCCAGAGCTATAACTCACACCATGCACCATGACCTGTGCCCAGTGAAAATATATATCAGATAGAGGTATCAGATAGACTCTAGGTAGCTTATCTACCCTCCCTTCCCTCCTCCACCCCAGGATACTGATGGGGGAGTATCCAGCCTCCTGAGGGTCATGGGAGACCAATCTCTTCTTATGGACTGAAAGCAACATATGAGGAGTAAAGTCTTCATCTCCAGAGGGATACTCTTTAGATTAGAAAAACCCATCTCCTTTCTCTCCTTCTCCTCCTCCACATCCCTCATGCTCCCCAGGAGAAGAGGTGATTATATTACTGCATTACAGCCCCAACTCTCCAACCTTGTGCTCTGTACAGCAGAGCAGGTTCCCCAACCATGTACATGAGACTCACCTGCTTTCTGTTCCTCTGTGCTCCGGCTGTGGCCAGCAGGGAAAGCGAGGGCTTGGACTTCTCTGTTATTTTCTGGCAGACAAATTAATGAAAGAAGGTGAGAAAAGAAGGGAGTAAATAGAGAGCTTCTGGCTAGGCCCACAGACATAATCATGCTCATTTGACTCCCTGCTCCCCAGCCTCCCCCAGGGAATGAAAATGGCCTAGCAGGGGAGAAACATGAGCTTTAGCCCTGAATCAATGATTAGAGAGCTCTATGGTTTTGAGAGACAATCCTAGGGCACAGAAACAACCAGACCAGAGGTTATCTGATTTTCAATACTTATTAGCTCTCTGACTACACATAAATCCTTTCACCTCTGTGAGCCTTACTATCTTTACATGTAAAATGGGAATAGTAATACTCACATTCTCAACCTCACATGGCTGTTGTGAGAAAAGTGTTTTGGAAAGTTTCTTGTTATATTATTAAACCCTACCATGTTGGGAGCTTAGTTTTTCTTATCCATAAAATCTATAAAATTAATGTAAAACTTTCTGATCTGTAAAAATTGAAATAAGGTCCCTTACAAAACTAATTCAATTTAGTACTATTCAACAAGCACTCACTGATTACCTATGATACAGCATAAAAAAAAATTCCCACCTATGAGTCAGACTCTGCCCCAAGTCTAAAAGCAATCTTTCCCCTATCTGGGCCTTAGTTAAATGAGAAGCAGAAATGGACTAGATGACATAGAAAGTCCCTTTTAGCTTTGTCATTATGTCTTTTAAGAGCTTTTCTAGTTCCAGTATGCTATGCCCTATACTCATTGACCTTCAAGAAAGTCCTAGGCCAGGCTAAAAGAGGATGATTTGTACAGAACCACGGTAACAACAGCAAAAAGCCAACCCTTACCACAGAAATAGTTTAAGATTTCTCTATTGGTATAATGGATATGATAATATTTATATTATCTCTTCCAAGAGTTACTCTAAAGAAAGCACTTTTTAAACCTTGGGACATTATAAAAATGTCTTTATAAAAATTACATAATATTATAAAAAATCTTAATATTAGTCTTCTGTGATTGTACAATGGATGGAACAGAAGCATAATATGTATAGACATGAACCTTAGGGTAGCAACCTTTGGAAAGATTAAGAAGCTTTTAAAAAGCCAACAAAATTTTGTCAACAGATCTCTGGGATGACAAAACATAGATCATAGAAAGTTAAAACTGGAAGGGACTTTATATTGGAATATAGACTGTCAGAGCTGAAAGGGAACTTAAAACATAGAAGGTAAACTGGAAAGAATTTCAGAACCTAAAACCTAAAACCTAGAATGTTAGAAGCAGAAAAGACTTTAAAGAATAGAATGTGAGAGCTAGTACAGAATGTTAATATTCAATACTTATGCAAAAGGCTTTACATACAATAATTCATCATTTTCAAAAACAAACAAAAAAGCCTGTGAGATTAAGATTGGAAGTGAAAGTATCATTAGGCCCACCTTACAAGTGAGGAAACTAAAAGTGATTTGTCCAGAGTCATTCAATTAATGGTTTAGTCCAGTCTTTTGATAAAATGCCTAAAGTCACAGAACTAGGTAATATTGAAACTGAGATTTGTATTGAGGTCTCAGGGTTCCAAATCCAGTACTATGGCCACCTCAATGCTAAAAGAAGTCCTACATAAATCCCTGGGGTAGGGTGAGGATTGGATAAACTAAGAAAATGGGAATGAGCTCTAAACTGTTGGAAAAGGGGTTGTAGAGATGTGAGTCATTATTCAAAGCAAATCACACTGGGCTCCTGGCTACCTCACCTTTTTTTATTATAGATTTTTTTTCCTCAGGGCAGCCCAGTAATTCTCTAAACTTCTGGGTTTTTTTTTTAATCAGTAAAATCTGTAAAACAAAATAAAACAGCAACAAAACAACAACAAAAACCCATAAATACACAAAAAAACCACTATCCACTCTATAGGGTCATAATGAACAAAATAACTGAGAAGGCTTAAAGCATTATATAATGGAAGATACTTTTGTCATTATTAATCTTCCTGTAAGGAACACTGTAGGGGAGTAGGGCAACTGTCTCAGAGCCCTCACCTTCTGGACAGCTCCATAGCGCTGGAGGACATCCAATAGCTGATTCCTTAGTCGATCTAGCTGAAGGCTTTCTAGCTGCAAGAAGAAAGGGAGAGAATGGATGAGGGGCACTGCTCTGGTCAATAGGCATCCTTAGGCCACTGTCTTACCACTGCTCACCATCACTATTCATTCTATCCCAGAAAACCAAAAGGATTCTGGAACTGCCATTATTTACAAAAATAATGGATGGACTGAATGGGATTGAATTGTTTAATGCCAGAAAAATGCTACAAGAAACACTGGCAAAATAAAGGTCTGAGATGGTCAATATTTATAGTTACTAGTGGTATCTCTTAACTCAGATTTATAAAGAATCACAACTCCAGAGCCAGAAGGGGCCTTGAGGTCACCCAACCTTCTCATTCAAAAAACAAGGAAATAGATGTTGGAGGGCATGTGGGAAAGCTGGGACATTCATGTCTTGTTGGTGGAGTTGTGAACTGATCTAATCATTCTGGAGAGCTACTTAGAACTATGCCCAAAGGGTTATCAAACTGTGCATACCCTTTGACCCAGCAGTGTTTCTGCTGGGCTTATATCCCAAAGAAATCTTAAAGGAGGGAAAGGCACCCACATGTGCAAGAATGTTTGTGGCATCCCTTTTTATAGTGGCTAGAAACTGGAAACTGAAGGGATGCCCATTAGTTGGAGAATGGCTGAATCAATTATGGTATATGAATGTTATGGAATATTATTGTTCTGTGAGAAATGACCAGCAGGATGATTTCAGAGAGGCCTGGAGAGACTTGCATGAACTGATGCTGAGCGAAATGAGCAGAACCAGGAGAACATTATACACAGCAACAAGAAGATTATGTGATGATCAATTGTGATGAACTTGGGCTCTTTTCAACAATGTGGAGATTCAAAACAATTCCAATAGACTTGGATAGAAAATGACATCCTCACCCAGAGAGAACTACAGAGACCAAATAGGGATCAAATCAGTATTATCACCTTTTCGTTGTTATTGTTTGTTTTCTTGCATTTTTTCTCATGTTTTTTTTTCCCTTTTGATTTGCTTTTTCTTGTGCAATAGCATTATGACTATGGAAGCATGTTTAGAAGAATTGCACATGTTTAATTTATATCAGGTTACTTGTTGCCTTGGGGAGGGGGAGAAGAAAGGAAGGGAAGAAAATTTGGAACATAAGGTTTTGCAAAGGTAAATGCTGAAAACTCTTTGCATGTATTTGGAAAAGTAAAACCCTATTTAAAAATTAAAAAATAAAGAAACATGCTTGGAGAGGTTAGATGATTTGTACTGTGTCAAATAGGTAGGAAGGATCAGTCAGGAGTCAAACACTATTCCACTGACTACAGTCAGAGCTCTTTCTTTGTTTTAAAATAATTCTTTTTTTAAAATTAACAAATCTACTTTCTCTCCTACCTCTTACCCTATTTTCCTACATTCTCTCCAAAATGTTTCCTTTTTTGCCAATTTTATGGGTGTGAGGTAGACCCTCAGAAATGCTTTAATTTGTTATTACTGTTATTCATTTTCAGTTATGTTTGACTCTTTTTCACATCATTTGGGGTTTTCTTGACAGAAATACTAGAGTGGTTTGCCACTTCCTTCTCTAGCTCATTTGACAGATGAGAAAACTGAGGCAACTAGATTAATTAATTTGCTCAGGGTCACACACCTAAATGCCTGAGACCAGATCTGAACTCAGGAAGAGTCTTCCTGACACCACACTTGGCACTCTGTCTCCTGCACCACCTAGCAGCTTTTGCTTTAATCTGAATTTTTCTAATTAGTGATTTGGAGCATTTTTTCCCATATAACTACAGCTACCCTGAATTTCTTTTCTTAAGAATTTAATGACACAGAAATATCTTTAGACCACTTATCAACTGAGGAATAGCTCTTTTTTTTTGAATTTGACTCTATTCCTTATATATCTTGGAAATAAGACCTTTATCAGAGAACTTTACAATAAAGATTTTTTCCCATCATATTCTTTTCCCTTTTAATCTTAGCTTTATTGAATTTGTTCATGCAAAAATGTTTTAATTTGATGTAATCAAAATGAACCATTTTATCTTCTGTGATTCTATTCCCTTTTTGATTGTAAATATTTTATCTATAAATCTAATAGGTAATTTTTCCATTTTCTCTAATTAAATTGTGGTATGGCCTTTTATATTTTGGTCACATATTTATTCAAAGTTTATCTTGTTATATGGTGTCTGATATTGCTCTAAATCTAATTTCTGCCAAAACCTGGCCAGTTTCCCCAACAGTTTTTGTCAAATAGTGTGTTTTAACTCAGTAATCAAGGTCTTTCTATTTATCAAACACTAGGCTACTAGGGGATTTGCTTCTCTATGTTGTGAACTTAATCTGTTCAAATAATTGACCTATTTTTGCCATGCAATATATAGTTTGAGACCTGGCAGTAATGGACCACAACTTGCAACTATGACTTGTATTTTTAATCTGTGTGCACACCCTGGTAGAATTTCCCCTGGTAGAATGTAATTTCCCAGAAATCAAGGACTGTTTTGTTTTTGTCTTTTAAGTCTCTGCACATAGTAGGCTCTTACTAAGTACTTGCTGATTGATGGACTGATTTCTCTCTCTCTCTCTCTCTCTCTCTCTCTCTCTCTCTCTCTCTCTCT
>JAJPUD010006920.1:0-11268 GCA_023553655.1 Myrmecobius fasciatus | reverse complement strand
CTCTCTCTCTCTCTCTCTCTCTCTCTCTCTCTCTCTCTCTCTCTCTCCAACTGTGAAGTGCTCAACTAGCCCACAGCAGTAGAAAGCCATCAAAACGGGGTTGCATTTCCTAATGGACCATAAATTCTGTGTTAAGTGCACAAAGTTCTCCAGGCTATTATTTAAACAACAACTTCAGGCATGAAGCTATCATGGCATCAGAGAAGTGCCCTGGCAGTTTTCAATACAGCAGAACACTAGGGTAAGAGCCCATCAATTCATCATTAAACAACATAAGCTACCCTATAGCAAAAGCCATGACTTTTCTGAGCCTGCATTTTCTCCTCTGCAAAAGAGGGGAACAGTGTAACTTATTTCTGAGGCCTCTTAAGGTTCTGAAATTCTATGATCATGTATAGATCCATCACCTATTATTTAAGGCCTCCAACACAACTATTTTAGAATTTTCCCAAGAGTAACCTAACCAGCTTCCACATTTCTGATCTAATTCATCTATTCCTCCACAAGTTACTGAATTAATCATCACAAAGCTCCAATCCTGTTATGTCACCTCTGATGTTAGTGATCTCAACAATGGCGAGGATTACCATGGGGTTGGGTAGTTTTATGTTGATGTTAACAATGATTTCATAACGGTGACTTGATGAGGATGGTGATCTATGATCATTATGATGGTGATGAAGATGGCAATAACATTAATGTTTGCTTCAGTGAGACAACAATGATGATGGTGACATCCTTTTCCAGATAAATAGGGTAGAAAAGATCATGGCAGGACAACTACCAGTTCAGACCAAATACGAATCAATATCTGAAAATAAAGTGAATCCAACATCTCAGCATGGATAATGGCTGCCCTACCTCCTTACAGAATGAGGAAGATATAACTAGAGATCAATTCTTTTGAAAAACTCCTAAGGGTCTTATGTGGCCATAGACTAAAGAGGTCTCACCAGGAAGACATAGTTGCCATTTTTTAAAATTTGATTCCAGATCGCACCTACAGGAGAATGCCCATAGCAAAGTGTGGGATTGTCTCAATGAACAAGGACCAGTAATTTACTAGGAAGTATGTTTCAAGTCAATTTAAAGGCAAACTTTCTAACACTCCGCACTGACCCAAAATCGAATGGGCTTTCTGAGAAGAGTGAGTTTCCCATCCCTGACTGTTTAAGCAGAGGCTGAATAGCATCGTGGCAGGTGACTAATGAAAGTGATTCCTACATCAGTGGGATGTTGTTCTGGACACCTTCTCGGGTCCCTTACCCCTTGACTGGTTCTTTGGGGTTGACAGGAAGGCCCCAAACTGAGTCTCCCCCTCTCCCAGACCCACTTCCCGATGTTGGGGGGTCAGGCTCCCATATATTGCTCTGACCATGGCACATACCTGAGACAAGCCCCGCATGAGCTCTGACAGCTGCTTGATGGTACTGACGCTGGCACAGATGGTTTTATTGGTCTCCTGCTGTGATGCATGCCTGAGGAGCAAGGGGCAGAATGTCCAAGAGAGGCAGAAATATTGAAGAGAGATTGGAAGGAGATACATAGATGCACATCAGCATAGGGAGAGAGAAACAAAGGAATGGGAAAGGAGATGGAGCACAATAACAGGGGAGCATTGAAATAAAGATAAAGTGAAACAGAGAGACAGAGAGAGACAAGACAAGAGAAAGAGTATTACAGAAATTGAGAAAAACATAAAGGGAGACAGAATGACACCGATGGAAGGAAAAGATAAAGATATAAAGAGAAAAGAGGGAATGGTAAAGGAAATTAGAAAAAGGAAAATTGAGTATAAGGAAAGGGAAAAAAAGATAAGAGGAGGAAAGAAGAAAGGGAAATGGAGGAAAAGGGGTAGAGAAAAAGATCAAGGGAGTCAGAGAGAGTTTGGACAAAGAGAGAGAAGAGAACATTTACAACTGAATTTCCAGGCCAGGGATGTTGAATAGGGGCTCCCTAACTAATAGGCATGGCGTTACCTATGGAAGGTGATTCTTCAGGTTTGCAAATGGCCAATACCAACTCCCTTCCCCCTGTAGGTACAGCAAGATCTGGGTGAACAGTTGCTGTGATTGTTAGCAGGGCCAGAGTCCAAATGGGATCATCCCTCTCAGCTCTGCCTTCAAATTTGCCTTTACTCTAATCCTATACAATTTTTCTCTAAATCCCTCATAGGCCTTCCCTCTCTGCTTCTTTGACTTCCCATCAATCCCAGCTGTCGAACACAGGCCTATAACTGAGCCTGGCATTCAGAATCTACCACTATGTATTCTTGGGTAAAAAAGTGCTTGGCCCAGAATCAGGAAGACCTGAGTTCAAATTCGGCCTCAGACACATACTAGCTGTAGAATCCTAGGCAAATCTCTTAATCTGTTTGCTTCAGTTTTCTCATCTATAAAATTGCAATAATAATAAAACCTATCTCCCAGGATTGTTGAGAGGATTTGATGAGAATAACTGTAAAATGCAAATTAGCACAGTGTCTGGAACATAATAACTATACATAAAAGTTAGTAATTATGATGATGATGAGGAGGATACTTGCATTGGAAATCAGGAGATCTGGGTTCTGGTCCTGGTTCTTGACTCATATTTTACTGAAAAAAAAATGAGACCATTCCCAGAGAGCTCGTATTTTTCCCCCTATTCCATAATTCACATAACTCAAATGCCTTCCTTTACCATCTCCTCCTTCATCCCTGTCTCACATGTATCACATATCTTCCTAACCAAAGCAAAGTCCTCTACCTGCAAATGTGATCCCATTCCATCCCATCCTCTCCAGCAGTTGCCCCCTCTAAAATCTCTGCTCTCTCATTAATTTTTCATTATTTCCTGTCTACTGAATGCTTTCCAATTCCTGCAAATACCCATGTCTTCTCCATCCTCAGCATTCAATCCATTCATCCGCAATGTATACCATCACTCATAAACCCCAGATTAAGAACCCCTGGTTTAAAGCATGATATGCAGTCAGATGTGACATTTTGGGAAGGATTTTTATATACTTCAGTGTTTGGGCAACCAGAATGATACGAGGTTTACAGGCTATATCATCTGACTGGAGGGTCATTTTGAATTAGATGAAAATGGGGGATTATTTCATTTAACCATCTCTTACATTTTGCAGATAAGAAAACTGAAACCTAGACAGGTCAAATGGAAAATGGCTTTCTCAAGAATATGCATGTAGTAAATAAATAGCTGAGCTGGTTTCTGAACCCAGAACCTCACACTTCAAATTTAGTGTGTTTTCAACTAAATCAGGCTGCAGATAAAGGAACTGCATCTGTTAGCTATGAGAAGAGAAGACTTGAGGACTCATGATCAATTACTTCAAATATCTGATGAGAAATCAGAAAGAAGAGCAATAAGGGAAATTACTAGGTGGCAGATTCTGGTTTACCATAAACAAGCAGTTCCTAACAATCAGGGCTATTCAACAATATCATAGGCTGTTGTAGGGATATAGCAGAGGTAACTTCCGCTCAAATATGGATTGGACCAGATATTCAAGGTCCACCTTTAAAGTTTTGTGATTTCTCCATTCAAATGATTCATTTATCCATTCAATCATTTACTTAATCCTTCATTGAACCAATTTCTCAAATTCTATTCATTTGTGCAATCACTCAACAGCTCTGTACAAAGTACCTAACTTTCTATATAGAAGTTGTATGCAACAAAATGTTGTATGTTGTCTCCCCCATTAGTTTGTGATTTCCTCAAAGATAGTGATTATTTTTTGCCATCTTTGTAACCTCAGCTCTTAGCACTGGGTCTGGCACATAATAAGTGCTTAAAACATGCTTGTTGACTGCAGTTATCTGAGAGAAGAAAAAATGGCATCATTCCCACCCTCTAGGAGTTCATTCCCAGAAAAAGAGTTGGAAGATGAA
Organism: Myrmecobius fasciatus; assembly: GCA_023553655.1. NCBI lineage: Eukaryota > Metazoa > Chordata > Mammalia > Dasyuromorphia > Myrmecobiidae > Myrmecobius > Myrmecobius fasciatus. The sequence continues at coordinate 7,369 of JAJPUD010006920.1, read as the reverse complement.
TGACATTCAGATGAGGGGAATACCATGAATGGAGCAGCAGGTGTGGGAATGAATCTATCATGGAAAGGGAGAAGAATGAGCCTATGCAGTGTGTGTGTATGTGTGCTGAGGGAAGGAAGATATAGAATTCGAAAAGCAAGATAAAAACAAGCTGTAGAAAGCATTAAATGCCAGGTTAATCTTTTTTGTGAGAAGAAGCAACTTCCCATTCCCCAGCCCTGATATATTTCCTGGATCTCTGGCCATGGGCAAGTCAATAATCCTCTCCAAGCCTCAGTTTCCTTATCAGTAATGGGCAATAATTATCATGCTACCCACCTCAGAGGGCTATGGTGGAAGAATGTTGTTGTTCTGTTGTGTCCAATTCTCTGTGACTCCATGTGGAGTTTCATTGGCAGAGGTACTAGAGTGGTTTGCCATTCCCTTCTCTAGTTCATTTTACAGATGAGGAAATTGAGAGGAATGGGGTTATATTCTTGCCTAAGGTCACACAGCTTAGTAAGTATGTGAAGCGGATTTAAACTCAGGAAGTTCACCCTTCCTGACTCCAAGTCTAGTGCTCTGTGCTGCCATTTGTTAAAGTGCTGGAGAAATGGGGTTTACGGCTATTATTTTATTGTTGCTCTTATCATTTATCAAAAGGCTTTTCAAGACCCTGTTGCCTGTCCCAGGGATCCGGCCAAGGGTCCCCAGAGAAGGCAAAATACTTCAGACAGATGAGTGTCTCTCTCTCCCTCTCCGCCCCTCCTCTCTTTCTCTCTCTCTCTTTCTCTACACACACACACACACACACACACACACACACACACACACACATCTTTTCTTCTGTCCAGACAGCTGCTGCAGCCTTCAAACCAAGCAAAGGTAGTAGGCTCACAAAAGAACAGTCATTTTCCTAGTTCTAATCAAATCTGACAGTTTGGGCCAAGAGTAATAACAATAGATAACACTTCATAAATAACACTTTTATAGCACTTTGAGATTTGCCAAAAACTCTGTTCGTTTAAGGTAGGTGGTGAAAGTTTTATTATGCCCAATGTAGAGATAGGAAACTGGGATTCAGAGAGAGAGAACCTTACACAAGGCCTCAGAGCTAATAAGTACGAGAGACGAGACCTGAATTCAGGTTTCCTGACTCCACCCTCAGCACCCACCCAAAGTGCATGCAGCAGGCACTTGATATGTGTTTGCTGTCGTCGTAAATGTTGTCCCATTTTTCAAAACAGGGATAGTGGAGCTTTGGAACTACAAGACAATAGTAAGACTTTGATTCCAGGCCAAATTCTAGACTGTTTTATTAAAAGGATGACATAGAAAAGGAAATGAGAATCACTTAGAGACAGTGTGAGTTTATCAAAAATAGGTCACGTCAGACTAACCTCAATACTTTTTATGAGATTGCTACTAGATCAGGGGAATGCCACCAACACAGAATGCTTGGATTTTAACAAAGCATTTGACAGAGTGTCTTATGTTATTCTGTTGGGGATGATGAAAAGTGTGAATCTGATTATGCAACAGTTAAATCAATTCATTAAAGGCTGAATAGTCAAAAGTAAAAAATAATTATTAAAGATGGCAAGAGTTCTCCAATGGAGAGTCCCAAAGATCTGCCCTTACCCATGTGCAGCTTAATAAAATGTATGGATGAAGGCATAGCTCATGTCCTCCTAAATTCTAGGTGTGGGAGAGTGATCACAATGGATGAAGGAGCTGGGATCCAAAAAGATCGTGACAGACTGGAATGACAAGCTAAATCATATAAGATGAAATTTAATAGAAAAAGATGTAAAGTCCTATACTTGGTTTAGGAAAAAAAAAACTGCAGATATTCAGGATGGCCAGACAAGAGTTTGTGAGAGAAATAACTGAGAGTCTGAGTGGCTACCAATTTTAAATAGGTCAACAGCAAAACATGCCGACCAAAAATGGGGAGGGGAGGAGCTAATATATCTTTAATTAAATTAATCAAAGCATAGGGTCCACAAGGATGGAGGTGATAAGACGGCTATGGCTCAGCCCCTGGAAGACACCATCTGGAGAACTGTGTTCACTTCTGGACCCAATGTTTTTGAATCAGTGTCCAAAGAAAGAGAATCAAGATGGAGGATGGTCAAAAGAATGAGGGATGGGGAAGAGAAGACTCAGGGAGGAAATGACTCGTCTTCAAATGTTTGGAGGGCAGAAACCTTGCGTTCCCCTGCTCCCAGGCCAGTCCCGGTACTTTTCTGCTCTTCCCTGGCATCCAGAGAAGGTCTAACTGTGCTTTGGGGTTTGTGGCTCGGATTTGCAGCAGACTCACTCTGGGCCCAGAGGAGAAGAGCAGATGGCAGGAGCAGGATGTGCTTACTCAAGATATTCCAGCCACAGGAGGGAGGAAAGTGGCGTTTCCTCCCGCTCCTCTCTCGCCTCTCTGGGCTACCTCTCTGTCACTTGCCAAGCGCATGTGGTTTGAAGCTGGGTGAGCTGGGGAGGCTGGCACCCCTCCTGGAGGGCTGGCTCCAGCTTCTAGAGACACACTACCATCTAAAGGAGCAGGAGATGGGCCCTGACAGAGCCAGAGGACCCAGAAGACCAGCAGCTCCCAGGCCTGGCCGTTACTAGCTGTGTAGCTTCAATTCCCTCATCTGAAAAATGAGGTGATTTGACTGAACCTAGAACATCCAGTGATGGAGGCAAATGCAAAGGACTGGCCAGACTGGTCTCAAGGAGCCCTTGGATATATATTTTTAAATCAATTCAAATAATCCCATTAGGCACTGATTAACAAACCCACCAGCCCTAACTGTTCTTCTGTTGGGCAGAGAAAACAAAATAGACCTTCTGACCAAGGCCCCCACACCCCACATCTCCTACACAATCAATCAGTATTGAATTGTATTAGAATTAAGAACCATAGAACTTAATTGATGATAGATGTTAAAGAGAAAACTCATTTGTAAAACTACTGTGTGTCTTGGTGGTGGGGAAAGGATGGTTAAAAAAAATCAGAGAATAAACCCAAAGCAAACAAACCTTACTTGGGAATCATCCACTGGCTCCCACAATCCTTGAAGATATAAATGAATGCCTACTGACTGCAGAGCTAGAGTCCCTGCCATTTTAGGTAGCTTTATAATATAATATATATTATAATTAATATATATAATAGAATATATATGTAATAAAGAGAATACAATACATAAATAATATAATGTTTCGTTTGACTAACTAAACAACCTCTGAGGCTTCTGACCAATTTAAGATTCTAAGATTTTGGTGAGTAAGTTTTTAAGATAGCAAAATTCTGAAAATACATAATTCTGAGATTTTACCATCCCTAAGGTTTTTCCTCTGTTGCTCCTTTTTGCTCCCCTTCCTCCCCTACTTCCCATTGATCCTGTTCTTGGAAACCCTTTCAGGCTGCATTTTCTTAATTTAGCCCCTTTCTTCAAGATTCTTTATCAGCTCTCATTACTGAGGGCTTCATAATGAGTTCTTCTTTGTCTGTGGCATCTGTAATCACCTCTCACACAAGTACCAATTCTGAGCCTAGACCTGTCCCCATTAACAGCCCCACCTTTCACCTGCCAAGGAGAGAAAACCCTATCACAGCAATTTCTTCTCCTTCCTCTCCACTCTTCCCATTCCATTAAACTCCTATGCCCACTCTGGCTGAAAGGCATGGAGGAAGAAGAGAAGGAAGGAAGAAGGAAAGAAGGAAGAAAGGAAGGGAAGCAGGAAGGAAAGAAGGAAGAAAGGAAGGAGGGAGGAGGGAGGGAGGAAGGAAGGAACTTTGTTATGCATATCTCTTATGTTTATGCTTTACTGCCACAGTATAATAAATTGACCCTTCCTATGGACCTATATGCATTTGTGGAAAAGTATGTCCTGGGATTTGTAGAGAATATTTTGTACCAACTATTTTACTCTATCATCTTAGTAAATATTGCAAAAATACAAAGTCTACAAGCTAATTATTAAGAAGAAAACTTACTAATGGGGCCTCATGGGTGTTAACAGTAGCCTCATACAAGTTTACTCTGAAAAACCTAAGAGTACTTGGCTGCAGCCCTTGTGAGGGCTTACCCTGCCAATGCTAGTAATCCAGAGGGGGTTGGTGTATCACATGATGTCATCTTAGGGAAATAAGGAAGCTCCTTGAGCTAGGGCTTAAAATATTTTCCCAATCAATCCTCTGGGCTAAACCATAGAACACATCTAGAAGATATATGTATACAAATAGGTCAAGTGGATGAAGTAGGACATTTCTCAAACTTTCTCTAGCATCGGTAGTCTGAGTAATTACCAGGAGGTAAGTGTAAATTTGTACAGCTGGCAGAAGCCACAGTAGGTGAGAAAAAACACAACTGCAAAGATTAGGGGGTAAAGATGATAAGGGGGAAGGAATCATACACATGAATAGGATTATCATCAACTCCTCATTGATAAAATAAGATCAACAGCTGACAGCCTATTGCTAGTGATCTGATATGGTCAACTGCCTGCTGACATTCGTAGTATCATGGGATTCAGAATTGAAAAAGACTTTAAAGATTATCTTTTCCAACTCCTCATTTTTGACAGCTGAGGAAACTGAGGCAGAGAAGAAACTTGCCCAACGTTATACAAAAAGGAAACAAAGCCAGAACTTGGACCTAGCCCTTCTGACTACATAAAATGTCACCACTACCCTTGGGGCAAATTATGGTTAAAATGTTCACAGAATGGAATGCTCACAAAACTGTGAAAGTAGGGACTGTTCTTGTCTGTGAAAAGGAGTATTCAAGGAGACAGCATCTCATTTCTGCCTTGTCTGTCTGGATCTATCCTGCAGGGAGGAGCAAGGACAACTATGAAAGTAGCCTCCCTTTAAAAGATAAGAAGTATCACCCATGGTGAGGGTTTGTCCCAGATGAGGGCGAATGAATCTCTGGTTTGAGAATGTGGTCATGATTTCAGCCATATCTGTACTCCATCAGTATAGGCTCAGGGAAAACAAGATGTATCTTTTCAGCTACCTTTCATACTCTTGGGGCATAGAAATGGTAAACATTCAAAAGGTAAGATGAGGGAAGGAAAGTTCTAGACTCCAAGGCACTTGCTCCCAGAAAAAAATCTAAGTGAGTGGAAGGAAGAGAAAACCTAAAAGGTTTTGTAACTCACTTCAGATTATATAACAGGGAATAGATAGAATTGCCACAAAAAGTAACCTTTGGGAACTGTCATGGAAAATAATTTGAAAATTCCTGTTTACTTATTTATTAGGAAATGGGATCATTTATTAATGTAAGTCTATATATATATATATATATATATATATATATTATGTATGTATTTATTTGTTATTCACTTATCTATTATCTATCTTCCCATCTAGCCATTCAGGCATTCAGCCATCCAGCCAGCCATCATCCATCCATCTATCTATCTATCTATCTATCTATCTATCTATCTATCTATCTATCATATCTATTTATCTATCTGCTTATTTTTCTGTTTATTTATTTATTTAACCAGACCTTTGTGACAAGGATGCTTCAGTGTTGGCCGAGCTAAACTGCTTGTAGAAATCCAAATACAATGATGAAGGCAGATGTGATTTAAAACAAACCAACGATTAGCTTTCATAATAAAATTGCATTGACTGCAAGAACAGATTTTTTTAAACTACTTGCTACAATAATAAAACTATAAACAGGATGTTTTCACATGAAGTCACTCCTGGTCTTCACTGATTTGGTCACTTGTCAGGATTCTTGTGACTATGGGAAAAGCCCTTTCCCCACTTACAGCCTCAGTTTCCTCTTCTGGAAAATACCCCAAGGGAGGCAGACTCAAAACTTCTCAAGTCCTCCTCTCAAATTCTATGCTTCTTTTCTCCAACACAACTCAGCCCTGAATTCTTGTAAGGAAGCATGGGGGAGGGCAATTTCCCCCTCCTCCTCGGTCAGAAGGTCTGTTTTCCTTCCCAGGACCAATAGAAGAACAATTAGTGACTTATGTCTCTGCTGCCTACATTTTTGGAGGTTGTGTAGCAAGTTCCCCAGCTACCTTGGCCGAGGTGAGGGGACAGGAGGAACCAATTAAGGAAAGCTGGTGGTTTCCTAAAAGCTTTTGAAATCCTGTCCCTTTGGAAATCCTCAAGCTCCAGATGGAATGAATAGTCAGGGCCAGTATAAAGCACTGATTTTTCGGGTTATTTTCCTTTTCTTTCTTTTTTGTTAAGGTTCCTTTTGGCAGTGGGCAAAGGGTCAAGATTATGGCATTACTGTCCCATATTCGGGCTCCATAACAATTCCCAGAGGTTACTTTCTATGGCATTTCTGTCTATTCCCTGCTATATAACCTGGAGTGATTTACAAAATCTTAGGGTCACAGATTTCAGCCCTGAAGGGACCTTAGAAGCCATCTTGTCCAACTTCCTCATTTTAGGAAGAGGAAAACAGGACCAAGTGAGTTGAACTGACTTACTCTCATACTGCTTTCTGCTCTACAAATGGGCATAGTATTTGCACAATCTCCCTCCCGAGGTGGTTGTGAGGAAAGTGTTCTGTTAACTCTGAAATCCCATGGAAAAGGGTCTGTTTTACTGTTATTGTTACACAGGGACTGACACAGAGTAGATGTCTACTGAATGTGCTGAATCGACTTGTGACTGCAGGAAATATCCCTCAAGAGCAAACCGAAGCCTAAGGAAAGAGTCCTGGTTCCTGCAGCAGCCCAGGGCTGGAAGGATCTCTAGGGCCACCTGACTCAATCCCAACAGGAGTCCTTATCCCTGAGAACCAGTCATCCAGTATCCAGGTGAATAACAATAGCTAGCATTAATACAGGTTTTAAGGTTTATAAAGCTTTAATTTACCCTCACAATACCCTGTGAGGTAGAAGTTATCATTTTACAGATGAGGAAACAGAGGCAGGCAGAAGTTATGTAACCTGTCCAGGGTCATGCAGTGTATCAGGATAGATATGAATTCAAATTCTCCCAGATTCAAGGCTCAATGTTCACTTGTAGACCTTCAGTGATGGCAAGCTCTCAACCTCCCATGGCAGCCCACTCCAGTTGGGACCCTTAGAATGATTAGAATGTTCTCCCTTATTCTAATTAGAAATTGGACTCCCTATCACTTCTCTTCATTTCTTCCAGTTCTTCACAATGAGCCAGGCTGAAGTGTAACTCTTCTTAAGACGACCCTTCAAATTCCCATTTTACAGATGAGGAAACTGAGGCAGGCAGGGGTTGAGTGACATGCTAAGGGTCACATAGCTAGTGAGTATATCAGGCTGGATTTGAATTCAGGTCTCCCTGATTCTAGGGCCAGTGCTCTATATGCTGCTATATGACACACGGGGCAATGAACTGGCACATGAATGGTCAGGAAGACCT
>JAJPUD010006919.1:83974-107955 GCA_023553655.1 Myrmecobius fasciatus | reverse complement strand
TGTGTGTGTGTGTGTGTGTGTGTGTGTGTGTGTGTGTGTATAGGTTTACTTGCCACCTAGGGAAGGGGGTAGGAGAAGGGGAAGGAAAACTGGAACACAAGGTTTTTCAAGGGTTAATGTTGAAAAATTATCCATGCATGTTTTGAAAATAAAAAGCTTTAATAAAAAAAAAATTTAAAAAAAATAATGTATCTAGTCTTAAGCTATCATTAGTAGAATTTGCTATTAGGAATAAAATCTCTTGGGTCTATAAATGATATTCTTTTGAGTTTTGAATTTGATTGCCTATCATTAAGTCAGTAACCCACCATTGGAGAGAAATCCTATAAATTACTCAGAGAAATACCTTTCTGAACTATCAGAGGTGAATGTCTTGTCTGGGCAAGAGTTGGGAGGACACCCTTACACTCTGTTAAAGGGGGCATCCTTTTGACTCACTTTCACAATTTTGACTCAGTTTCTGTTTCCCAACTGATTACTCCTGAGTGTGACTATAACGTGTAATTGTTATTGTATGATTGGCTGTTAAACAGAAATAAGGATGCTTGCTTTATGCTGTCATGTATGTAGTCTCAGGCTGAAGCCTGAAAGACCTATTTTGATACTATTATAATCATGTTCTTGCTTTTTCCTTTTATAGCAAATTTCTATAATCAGAGTAAATAGTCAATAGAAGCCATGAGCCCAATACAAGTATTCCAGGGGACAAAATGGTTTTTTACCTTAGATCACAAAGATGCTTTCTTTTGCATATCATTGCATAAAGATTCACAATTTCTTTTTGAGCTTGAAGAGGTAAATCCAAGGAAACATAACCCCTGCCAATGAACATGGACAGTCATAACATGGAGGACAGTCCCCCACATATTTGGACAGGCACTGGCTATACAGTAGGTAAATGATATCTTGATCTGCAGCCCAACCTGAGAGACTTCTCTGATTACAGTCATACAAACCCCTAACTTCTAGCCCCCCACCCGCCATTTAGGGCTATGCAGCTTCTTTGTATAAAGGCCCATATTGCCTATCAGTTTGTTAATTACTCCCTGAACTGTTGTTTACTTTCCTGGGCATGACTGGATTTTCTACCTAATTTTAGTTATTGTCAAGCCCTTCTATTATTCTATTCAAGGCCCTGACACAATTGCCCTTGAATGCAGACCCTGATCAGGCCAAGGATTTTAAGACTCTGAAAGCTAAACTAATCTTCTGATCCACCCTTAGCCCTACCTAAAGCCTTTTACAATGTGCATTGATGGAAGGCCAGGTCAGATACTAAGGGGTCTCAATTCAGTTTCTGGAACCCTATCCTAGACCCCCCACCTGCTTACTTCTAAAAGAAACTTGATGTCTTTGGCATGATCTTCCTGCCTTAGAGCTAGCTGCCACAGCCCTTTTAATTGAGGAAGCCTCTAAGCTCATCCTAGGCCAACCATTGAAGGTTCTAACCTTTCTCCTCCCCACCAGGTTCAGAGCATTTTTGCCCTCACAGAGTTTTAGAACTGGAGAAAAGAATGAGTGTGAACATCTATACTGACATGTTTTGCAAGCTTATGGGGCTATATGGAAAGAAAAATGACTTTTGACAGCAAAAATAAATAAATAAATCCCCCATTAAATATGCAGGGAAAATTCTACAATAATTACAAGTTGTCCATGGACCTAAATAACTTTCTATCTTTTGTTCAGGACATCAGAAGGGGAATGCACTTCAGGGAAAAGGGAAATAGGCTTGCATATTCAGCTGCTCATGCTGCTGCCTGTTTGCCTCTGACCATGGCACCTTTAATTAACCAACTCCCCAACTCCTACACTCTCTTATATAGCTCCCAGGACAAGCCCTTACTAAAGAAAGGGGGCACACCCTTACTCCTGGGTAATTTCGAACATATTCAGGCCAATTTCTAATCCCACAGCCAACCAATAGGAACTTCTCCTTGGCCTAAACTAAATTACTTACTCACTTGGAAAAAAAATGCTCTCAGATCTCTTGTGAAACCCATTTTCACTTGTCACAAACTAGGAGAAACAATTAAACAGGTCTGTCAAGTCTGCCCAGTTTGTGCCTAAGTAAGTCCTGAAAGGACTTTTAACCCCCCTCTCCTGAAGCCCACTCAGATGAGGGATACATACCCAAGAGTAGGACTGGCAAATATATTTTACATATATGCCCCTCTCAGGAGCTTCAAACTGCTTTTTTTTTGTTACTTTTACTAATTGGGTAAAAGATTTCTTTTGTAAGACTGAAAAGGCTCAGAGGCTTTTTCTAAAGAAGATCAAACCCATTTAAGATTAACTACTATCGGGTGTGGAGTCAAGATGGTGAAGTACAAACATCATTCTCTGTGAGTTCCTGAGACCTTCCCTCAGACCCAAACAAATTGAGCCTCTGAACTGGTTCTGGAGTGAGGGCGCCACCAAACACTTGGACTACAACGTGCTTCTATCAAATATCTACTTTGAAAGAATTCTGGAGAAGGTCAGTTTCAGAGGTGCAGGGGATCAGCAGCTGGCCATGATCAGACACGCACAGCTGGGGCGGAAGTTGGGGCTGGGACAGAACGGTGGATTTTAGGCACCCAGGAAATCCCTGAGAGACGCTTGGGCCACTTTGCTCTGCTTGCGGGCAGGTACTTTGGCAGATCTGCCTTTGGTAAAGGGTGGATTGAGAGCACCTGAAAGCCTGGTCCTAGTGTGGATCTAGCCGACCAGCCTGCACACCGGAAGTCAACTTGGCCAACTGCCCCAGGGCAAATTGAAACGGCTACCGGTCTGGTGCTTTTTCCTCAGCTCAAAAACATGAGCAAGAGGCAGAAGAGAGCTCTCACCATAGACAGCTTTTACTGAGAGAAAGTAGGGTAGTCCCCAGATCCTGAGTTTCTGAAAACAATCCCAGATGAAGCCACAAAGGCAGACATGAGATGGTCCCCTTTTCAAAAGGCGTACCTGGAAGATTGCATAAAGAATCTCAAAAGAGAGCTAGAAGAAGAATGGGGAAATAAATTGAGATCAGTACAAGAAGGATATAATGCCCTGCAACAGAGACGTGAATAACTGGAAGACAAGACTGGTGAATTGGAAAAAGAGAACAATTCACTGAAAAACAAAATTGGTGAATTGGAAAAAATCACCAATTCACTGGAAAATAAAAATGGTGAATTGGAAAAAGACAACAATTAACTGAAAAAATAAAATTGGAAAATGGAAAAAGAATGCATTGAACCAAAAAATTCAATCGGCCAGTTACAAAAGGAGCTAAAAAAGATAACTGAAGGAAATAATACTTTAAAAATTAAAATTGAACAAAGAGAAGTAAGTGACTCAATAAGACTTCAAGAATCAGTCAAACAAAAACAAAAAAATGAAAAAATAGAAGAAAATATGAAATATATCCTAGGAAAAACAACTGACTTGGAAAACAGATCAAGGAGAGACAATCTAAGAATTATTGGACTCCCTGAAAGCCACGATGAAAAAAAGAAACTTGACGCTATCTTCCAGGAAATCATGAAAGAGAATTGCCCAGATGTTTTAGAATCAGAAGGCAAAACTGGCATTGAAAGAATTCACTGATCACCTCCTGAAAGAGACCCCAAAATTAAAACCCCAAGGAATATTGTGGCGAAATTTCAGGATTATCACACCAAGGAAAGGATATTGCAAGCAGCTAGAAAGAAACAGTTCAAATACCGAGGAACTGTAATTAGAATCACACAAGATCTGTCAGTTTTCACATTAAAGGATCGTAGGGCCTGGAATCAGATATTCCAAAAGGCAAAAGAACTTGAATTAGAGCAAAGAATAAGTTATCCAGCTAGAATGAGCATCATCTTCCAGGGAAGAAGATGGTCATTCAATGACACAGGAGAATTTCACCTGTTTCTAATGAAAAGACCAGATCTGAACAAAAAATTTGACTTCCAAAAACAGAACTCAAGAGATACATAAAAAGGTTAAAAGGAAAGAACTTTTGAGAACTATATTTCTACTATGGGTATCCTTAAAGAATGGGGGTATAATTCGATTTTACTTTGATAATAATGGAAAAGAAATTAGAGGTGGAAGAGATATCATACTGAAAAAAGGGGGGAAAGAAAATCATAAAGTAAGGAAAGGTACCCACATGTGCAAGAATGTTTGTGGCAGCCCTTTTCATAGTGGCTAGAAACTGGAAACTGAATGGATGCCCATCAACTGGAGAATGGCTGAATAAATCATAGTATATGAATATTATGGAATATTATTGTTCTGTAAGAAATGACCAGCAGGACGATTTCAGAGAGGACTGGAGAGACTTACATGAACTGATGCTGAGTGAAATAATCAGAACCAGGAGATCATTATACATGACATTCAACAATACTATATGACGATCAATTCTGATGGACATGGCTCTCTTCAATAACAAAATGTTCCAAACCACTTCCAATTGTTCAGTGAAGAAAGCCATATACACCCAGAGAGAGGGATGTGAAATGTGGACCACAACATAACATTTTCATACTCTCGATTGATGTTTGCTTACATTTTGTTTTCTTTATCTGATATTTCTTTCTTGTAGATATTATTTTTCTTGCACAACAATAAGTGTGGAAATATGTATACATATATTCGATTTGTCAAGTATTTTAACATAACTAACATGTAGTGGATGTCCTGCCATCTAGGGGAGGGGTGGGGAATAGAAAGGAAAGACTTGTAACAGAAAGCTTTGTAAGGGTTAATGTTGAAGAATTACCCATACATATGTTTTGCAAAAAAAAAAAAAAAGATTAACTACTATCTCCACTCTGCCTGTCATCCTTTCTACCCAATGCCTAATGCCCTTTAAACATTATGGTGCTTAAAGCAACAGCAGATGAAGCCTCTAGACTGGTTTTGAAGTCAAAGAATCCACAATATCTGGAGTACAGCATATTTCTAGAAGAAGATATTCTGGAAGAACTTCAAAACAGGTCTGCTTCAATTGGGCAGGGGGATGGTCTGCCAAATCCAGACTGCAACATAGGGAGACCGGGGCAGGGAGCTGGAGCAGGGAGCTGGAGCAGGAGTCGGAGCATTGTGGCTTCTGCATACCTGAGAGTCTTCTGTGGGCCTCTTGGGTCAATCTGTCCTAATTGTAAGCAGGTGGTTTGGAAGATCTGCCTTTTTTGGGAGGGGTAGATTGTGAACCACTGAACCCCTGAGGAGCACTGGACCTAACTGCCATTATACAGCACCCTAAAGCAATCAATCAATCAGCAGAACTGCCCAGCACCTGAAATAACTCAATCAGCAGAACTGCCCCAGGGCAAATTAAAGCAGCTGTCCCTCCTTTGCCTTGAACAGACCTCACACCTTTAAAAAAATTGAATTAAAAAAAAGAACTCTCACCATAGACAGCTTTTATATAGAGAAGGAAGAACAGACCTCAATCCTGAGGTCCCTAAAGGTAAACCAACTCCAGAAAATGTACCAAAGAGAGACATAAGCTGCACCCCATGTCACAAGGCTTTTTTGAAGATTGCATAAAGGATCTTAAAAGAGAGTTAGAAGAAATATCGGGAAATGAAATGAGATCATTGCAAAAAAATGGAAAAGATGAAAAAAGAATGCAATGAATAAAAAATGTAATTGGTCAATTGCAATAGGAACTAAAAACAGTAACTGAAGAAAGTAAGACATTAAAATTAGAATTGAACAAATGGAAGTGAATGACTCAACAAGACTTCAAGAATCAGTCAAACAAAAACAAAAAATGAAAAGATAGAAGAAAATATGAAATATCTCCTAGGAAAAACAACTGACCTGGAAAATAGATCTAGGAGAGACAACCTAAGGATTATAGGGCTTCCCTAAAGCCATGATGAAAAAAAGAACCTAGACACCATCTTCCAAGAAATCATGAAAGGAAACTGCCTTGATATTTTAGAATCAGAAGGCAAAATAATTATTGAAACAATCCACCAATCACCTCCTGAAAGAAACCCAAAAATCAAATTCCCCAGGAATATCGTGGCTAAATTTCAGAACTATCATACCAAGGAAAAGATATTGCAAGCAGCCAGAAACAATTTAAATACCATGGTGCCACAATTAGGATCACCCAGGACCTAGCAGCTTCTACCTTAAAGGATCGAAGGGCCTGGAATCTGATATTCCAAAAAGCAAAGGAACTGGGATTACAGCCAAGAACAAACTAATGTTCTTGAACATCATATTTCAGGAAAGAAGATGGACATTCAATGATATAGGTGAATTTCACCTATTTCTAATGAAAAGATCAGAACTGAACAAAAAATTTGATCTCCAAACACAGAACTCAAGAGAAACATAAAAAGGTAAAAGGAAAAAAAAACTCTTGAGTACTATATTTGTGTTATGGATATACTCAGAGAATGAGGGTTGATTTTATTATGATATTATGATTATTATGATATTATGATTATGATTATGATACTGGAATGAGAGGGAAAAGGAGGTAAAATAAGGGAAATTACATCACATGTAGAGGCAAAGAAAACCTATTATAATTGAGGGAAAGAAGAGAGGGGGATGAGCATTATGTTAAACTTAATCTCATCAGATTTGGCTCTGAGAGAATAATAGACACACTTGGTAACACAAAGAAATTTGTCCTACCTTATAAGGAAATAGGAGGGAAAGGGGGAAAAGAAGGGGAAAGATTAATAGGAGGAAAAAATAGAAGAATTATGGGGAAAGTATAAAAAAGGAGGTGGGGCTCTAAAGGCGAAGGATTGTTTGAGGGAAGTAGTTTTCAAAAGCAAAATACTAAGAAGGAGGGAAAAGGGATAGTAAAGAGAAAAGCATACCTAGAGTAAATAAGATGGCAGGAAATACAGAATTAATTATTTTTAACTGTGAAAGTGAATGGAATGAACTCTCTCATATAGCAGAAGTGGATAGCAGACTGGATTAAAAGCCAGAATCCAACAATATGTAGTTTACAAGAAACACATTTAAAGCATAATAATACATACAGAGTGAAGGTAAAGGACTGGAGCAGAATCTATTATGCTTCAGGTGAACAAAAAAAAAAAAGCAGGGGTAGCAATCCTGATCTCAGATCAACTAAAAGCAAAGAGATCTAATTAAAAGAGACAAGGAAGGAAACTATATCTTACTAAAGGGTGCCAAACATAATGAAGCAATATGAATACTAAACATATATGCACCAAGTGGTATAGCATGGAAATTCCTAGAGGAAAATTTCAGAGAGACTCAAGAAGAAACAAATAGCATAACTATAATAGTGGGTGACCTCAACCTTGCTCTCTCAGAACTAGATAAATCAAACCACAAAATAAATAAGAAAGAAGTTAGGAGGTAAACAAAATGTTAGAAAAGTTAGGTATGATAGATCTTTAGAGGAAATTAAATGGAGACAAAAGGAGTTTACTTTTTTTCTCATTAGTTCATGGAACTTATACAAAAATTGACCATGTGTTAGAGCACAAAAACCTCAAAATCAAATGCAGGAAGGCAGAAATAGTAAATGCATTTTTTTAGATCATGATGCAATAAAAATCCCATGCAATATAAGGCCAGGAGAAAGTAGACCAAAAAGCAATTGGAAACTAAATAATCCCACCCTAAAGAATGAATGGGTGAAATAGCAAATTAGAGACACAATTACTAATTTTATCCAAGTGAATGACAATAATGATACACCATACCAAAATTTGTGTGATGTAGCCAAAGTGGTAATAAGGGGAAATTTTATATCTCTAGATGGTTATTTGCATAAAATAGAGAAAGAGAAAATCAATCAATTGGGCTTGCAACTAAAAAAAAAACTAGAAAAAGAGCAAATTAAAAACCCCCAATCAAATACCAAACTTGAAATCCTAAAAATAAGGGAGAGATTAATAAAATTGAAAGAAAAAAATTATTGAATTAATAAATAAAACTAAATGTTGGTTTTATGACAAAAACCAACAAAACAAATAAACCTCTAGTTAATTTGATTAGAAAAAGGAAAGAGGAAAATCAAATTGTTAATCTCAAAAATGAAAAGGGAGAATTTTCCACTGATGAAGAGGAAATTAGAGCAATAATTAGGAGTTACTTTGCTTAACTTTGTGCCAATAAATTTGACAACCTAAGTGAAATAGAGGAATATCTACAAAAATATAGATTGCCTAGATTAACAGAAGAGGAAAAAATTACTTAAATAGTCCCATTTTAGAAAAAGAAATAGAACAAGTCATAAATCAACTTCCTAAGAAAAAATCCCCAGGACCAGATGGATTTACATGTGAATTCTACCAGAAATTTAAAAAACAATTAACTTCTATATTATATAAACTATTTGAAAAAATAGGAATGAAGTATTCCTATCAAATTCTTTTTATGACCCCGACATGGTACTGATACCTAAACCAGATAGAACAAAAACAGAGAAAGAAAATTATAGACCAATCTCCCTAATGAATTTGATTTCAAAAATCTTAAATAAAATATTAGCAAAGAGATTACAGAAAAGCATTAGAATAATACACCATGACCAAGTAGGATTTATACCAGGAATGAAGGGGAGGTTTCAATATTAGGAAAACTATTAGCATAATTGACTATATCAATAACGAAATTAACAAAAAAACATATAATTATCTCAATAGATACAGAAAAAGCACTTGATAAAATCCATCATCGATTCCTATTAAAAACACTAGAGAATATAGGAATAAATGGACTTTTCCTTAAAATAGTCAGTGGCATCTATTTAAAACGATCAGCTAGCACCATTTGTAATGGTGATAAACTGGAATCATTCCCAATAAGATCAGGGATCAAACAAGGTTGCCCACTATCACCATTACTATTCAATATTGTATTAGAAATGCTAGCTTTGTCAATTAAGACAAGAAAAAGACTTTAAAGGAATTTGAGTAGGTCACAAGGAAACCAAATTATCATTCTTTGCAGATGATATGATGGTCTACTTAGAGAACCCTAGAGAATCAACTAAAAAACTATTAGAATTAATCCACAACTTTAGCAAAGTTGCAGGATATAGAATAAATCAACATAAATCATTAGCATTTTTATACATCACTAACAAAATCCAACAGCAAGAGATACAAAGAGAAATTCCACTTAAAATAACTGTCGATAGTATATATTTGGGAAAGTCAGGACTATATGAGCAAAACTACAAAACACTCTCCATACAAATAAAGTCAGATCTAAGCAATTAGAAAAATATCAAGTGCTCTTGGATAGGTCGAGAGAATATAATAAAGATGATAAACAAATATATTTATTTAGTGCTATGCCAATCAAATTCCTAAGAAATTATTTTACTGACTTAGAAAAAAATGACAACAAAATTCATCTGGAAAAACAAAAGGTCAAGAATTTCAAGGGAATTAATGAAAAAAAAAAAGCAAATGAGGGTGGCCTAGTTGTACCAGATCTAAAACTACATTATAAAGCAGTGATCATCAAAACCATTTGTTACTGTCCAAGAAACAGAGTCGTTGATCAGTGGAATAGGTTAGGTTCACAGGACAAAATAGTCAATGACTATAGTAACCTAGTGTTTGATAAACCCAAAGACCTTAGCTTTTCAGATAAAAACTCACTATTTGACAAAAACTCCTGGGAAAATTGGAAACTAATATGGAAGAAACTAGGCATTGATCCACACCTAACACCATATACCAAGATAAGGTCAAAATGGATTCATGATCTAGCCATAAAGCATGATACTATAAACAAATTAGAAGAATTTACGATGGTTTACCTCTCAGATCTGTGGAAGTGGAAGGAATTTGTGACCAAAGAAGAACTAGAGGTCATCATTAATCACAAAATAGATAATTTTGATTATATCAAGTTAAAAAGTTTTTGTACAAACAAAATGAATGCAGACAAGATTATAAGGGAAGCAATAAACCTGGAAAACATTTTTACATTCAGAGGTTCTGATAAAAGCCTCATTTCTAAAATATAAAGAGAATTGACTCAAAAATATAAGAATTCAAGGCATTCTCCAATTCATAAATGAAGAAAGAATATGAACGGACAATTTTAAGATAAAGAAATTTAAACTATTTCTAGTCATATGAAAAGGTTCTCCAAATCATTATTGATCAGAGAAATGCAAATTAAGACAATTCTGACATACCACTACACACCTGTCAGCTTGGCTAAGATGACAGGAAAAGATAATGACAAATGTTGGAGGGAATGTGGGAAAACTGGGACACTGATACATTGCTGGTGGAACTGTGAATGGATCCAACCATTCTGGACAATCTGGAACTATGCTCAAAGAGTTATCAAACTGTGCATATCCTTTGACCCAGCAGTGTTTTTATTGTGCCTGTATCCCAAAGAAATCCTAAAGGAGGGAAAGGGACCCACATGTGCAAAAATGTTTGTGGCAACCCTTTTTGTAGTGGCTAGAAACTGGAAACTGAATGGATGCCCATCAATTGGAGAGTGGCTGAATAAATTATGGTATATGAATGTTATGGAATATTATTTTTCTGTAAGAAATGACTAACAGGACGATTTCAGAGAGGCCTGGAGGGACTTGCATGAACTGATGCTAAGTGAAATGAGCAGAACCAGGAAATCAATATACATGGCAACAAGAAGACTATCTGATGACCAGTTCTGATGGACATGGTTCTCTTCAACAATGAGATGTTTCAAATCAGTTCCAGTTGTTCAGTGATGAAGAAAGCCATTTACACCCAGGGAGAGGCCAGTGGTAAGTGAGTGTGGAGTACAACACAATATTTTAACACTTTCTGTGAATATTTGCTTGCATTTTGTTTTCCTTTTTAGGTTGTTTTTTTTCTTTCTAGATCTGATTTTTCTTGGGCAATAAGATAACTGTATGGATATGTATACACATATTGGATTTATCATATAATTTAACATATTTAACATGAAAAAAATGATTTGAAAGTTAGTCATTCTACTAAATTCTATAATAGGAATATTTAAATTTTAGACTTACACAAGTGTTAAATATTCTTAAAATTAAAAAAAAACAACCTTTGGAATATCTGAATCAGAAAACAAAACAGAACAGAACATTATGGTGCTTGCACCCTAAGCCACCTGGAAAAGCTGTCTGGATGAGAGACATTCATAATAACCTCTTCTATTCTCCCCACCCCCACAGTCTTCCTCTGTGTGGACCTTCTGGTAACCCCCATACTAACTCCACTTTTAATTATTCTTTTTGCTCATATTTGGCCCATGCATTTCAACCTACTTATAAGATTTGTTTCCTCCAAACTCCAAGCTATGGACTTCCAACTACTTGTTCAACCTAAATATCATCTGGTAACAGATTCTGACACTCAGCACTCCCATGAACGCTGCTGCCAAAATCTTTAAGTCACTTGTCTCCCCTACTCAATCTGGACCCCAGTAGGCAGGGACAGTTCTACACCCTTTATCAGCATGAAGCAGCTTCAGAAGATGTGATCTCCATTGCTTTATCCCAAATGATTTTGGGGTGCATTGAGAAAGGGAAATTATGTTATAGCTTCCAAGGGAAATATAGCAATAATTTTAAGGTCCCCCAACCTTAGGGGGCTTCTGTTAGTGTTTAACCTTAGAATATTATTGTTCTGACAATCTTGTCTGTCAATGATTCTAAAACCTTTTGACTTTAGGACAGTGCTAGGTCTGCTGGTCAGTGATAACCAAATTCCTCAGACAACTCCTCAGTTCTACCTCTATGCTATAAAATTAGCATATTAATGACAAGAACTGGATAAATTTGTCTCCTTGCTCCAGGTTTTTTGCTAAAAACTCTTTGGGAATTTAGCTCACTTCAATTGGCCTTACAATTAAAATAAACTTTGCCCCATGACTTGGATGTGGGTTAAAGCCTTCAAATTCTTTTGAGACACCTAGCGACACCAGTCTGTGATCCCCAACCTTTTGGGGTCCCTTCCCAAACTCAACAATAAAACTTGGCAACTGATTATATATGTGCAGTGCAAAACTGGCATAATTTTTTTTGGCTTTTTGCTGAGGCAATTGAGGTTAAGTGACTTGCCCAGGGTCACATAGCTAGGGAATATTAAGTGTCTGAGACCAGATTTGAACTCAGGTCCTCCTGACTTCAGGGCTGGTGCTCTACCCACTACGCCACCTAGCTGCCCCAAACTGGAATAATTTTAATAGAAATAAAAAAGTGAATTTTTCAGGAACTAGTTAAGATTAAATCAATATAGAAGCTAAGAATATAAACTACTTAAATACTATCAAAGCATAATAAGGCATAAAAATGATTCTTGCTGGGCAGAAGGAAGAAAGAATAAACCTAAGAAAGAACTGGAAAGGTCAATTATGGAAATGAAAATTTTAAAAATTGTCAACAGTTCCAGAGCACCTTCAAAAATATTTTCTTGGACTTAAACTTTTGGGGAAAAAAACAACAAAAAAGATTTGTAAATTAGGAAGAAATTAGACTTTATTTGTGAAAAACAGAATTGTTTAAAATATGTTAGTTAATGGAGAAAAACTGACTAAAAGGAAATGTGAGTGAAACAGAAGGAGACATTGAACAAGTTGGTAAAAATGTGTGAGATCAAATGGATTCTTAATAACACCAAAACTCATTGATTTTCTATTAATTGGGAAATTAACAAAGATAGCTCATTAAAATTACATATCTTTGAACTGAATCTTTGAAAATGCTCTCAAAATGGTCAAATCATTTAGGAAGACTACTGATTAGCACCACACATGCATGGCTTGTTGGTGACAAAAGGTATAACATGTCATCTTGCTACTTCTTTTACTGTGACAGTGGTTGCTTAGAGAATCTTGATTTCCCTAAGCTGATATAGAAAATTGATTTGCAATGTTTCCTCTTTTGATAGAGAAATGCAAATAGTGATATTACGGGACAAGAATACAAAATTACATAAATTACAAGAAAAAATATAAAATTGTGCAGCCTATATCCCATGTGTCCTGAATCTTAGGTAGAACTTAATTTAGTCCAGTGACTATTGCAAATAGCCCAATAATCACATCATTGACACAAATCTAAACAAACAAAAAAAACCTTCTAGATACAATGCAATCTTTTTTTATGCAATTCAAAAACAATTTATGTATTTGGTATAATCATTTATTTGAACACTGGGAAATGAAAGTTTACAATAAAAACCCTTCAAGGAATTTGGAATATGCCCAAAGGGCTATCAAACTATGCGTCCTTTGATATAGCAGTGTCTCTACTGAGTCTGTATCCCAAAAAGATCATAAAAAAGAGAAAAGGACTCATGTGTGAAAAAATGTTTATAGAACACTTTTTGTAGTGGAAAAGAACTGGGAAATGACTTGATGCCCATCAGTTGCAGAATGACTAAATAAGTTAT
Organism: Myrmecobius fasciatus; assembly: GCA_023553655.1. NCBI lineage: Eukaryota > Metazoa > Chordata > Mammalia > Dasyuromorphia > Myrmecobiidae > Myrmecobius > Myrmecobius fasciatus. The sequence goes on along the minus strand of JAJPUD010006919.1, from coordinate 94,591 downwards.
GGTATATGAATATTATGGAATATTATTGTTCTATAAGAAATGAGCAGCAGGATGATTTCAGAAAGGCTTGTAGAGATTTACACGAATTGATGGTAAGGGAAGTGAGTGGAACCAAAAGAACAATACAGCATCAAAAAGAGTATGTGATGATCAACCGCAATGGAATTGGCTCTTTTGAACAATGAGGTGATTCAGGCCAATTCCATATACTTGTGATGGAGCGAGCCATCTGCTTCCAGAGAGAGAACTATAGGAACTTAATGTGGATCACAACATAGTATTTTCACCTTTGTTGTTGTTGTTTGTTTGCTTGTTTTTCTCTCATTTTTTTTCTTTTTGATATGATTTTTCTTGTGCAGCATGATAAATATGCAAATATGTTTAGAAGAATTGAACATGTTTAAACTATATTGGATTACTTGCTAACTAGGAAGAAGTAGTGGGAGGAAGGAGGAAGGAAAATATGGAATGCAAGATTTTATAAGAGTGAATGTTGAAAATTATCTTTGTATGTATTTTGAAAATTAAAAAAGCTATAATAAAAATAAAAGCTCTTCAAATATGTCATTTTACAATTTTTTGTGAAAGAAATAAATTGTCAATCTTAATGAAGTAAACTATCTCCCTAAAAATATGCATTGATGACCAACCAATCCTCACTACATTTACCATTTTATTTCCTATTTATTTTTCATGTTATCACACGTATCATAGTCAGTCCATGTTCTGTTATGTGGCATATTTCTATGGTTATTAAAAATTTTTCTCAAAAAAACCCAAAACCAAAACTCTAACATGTATGTTTAAAGCATAGTCAATTGTTACCAAATCCTAGACTTTGTTTCAGCTTTAATACACTATCTTTTTATCCCTTTAATTTTTTTTATTTATGGAACAAAACAAGCATATATATAACACAGTATAATAAAAAAGATGATTGTGCATGAAATGGAAAATCTGTCATGTATAACTTGCTATTCCTTTTAAATATGCAATAGTTAGAGATGACCACCATTAGATGCAAATAGGTGTGTGTATATATACGTGTGTGTATGTGTTTGTGTGTGTGTGCGTGTGTCTGTGTAAAATTATTCTATACATACTTATATTTGTCTCTTCTTTCTCTGGATGCAGATAGTATCTTTCTTCATATAGTTAACTCTCTTCATATAGTTAACTTGGGTATTTATAATAGTAAAAAATTATTTACTCAAATAAATTTTTGTATTTGACCTTCTTAAAACAATATTGCTGTCACAGTATACAATGTTCTCTTGGTTTTTTTTATCATGTTGGTCTTTGTTATTTCATGCAAGTCTTTCCATGATTTTCTAAGATCATTGAGCTTATCATTTCTCATAGCAGGAAAGTATTTCATCACAATCATAAACCACAACTTGTTGAATTGATGGGCATCCCACAATTTCCAGTTTTAGTCACTACAAAGAGAGTTGCTGTATATAGATAGATAGATAGATTTTAGAAAATACAAATTCTTTTCCTTTGCCTCAGTTGTCTTTGGAAATAGACCTAGAAATATTACTGTTTGGTCAAAGGATATAAAGGCATTTAATAATACTTTGGACATAATCCCAGATTGCATTCCAAAAAATTGAATCGGTTCAGAAATCCACCAATTGAATTAATGTCCCAATTTTTCCACATCTCCTCTAACAGTTTTTGCTTTCTCCTTCATTAAGTTTAGTCAATCTGGCAGGTATAAAATTATATCTCAAGGTTACTTTAATTTTTATTTCTCTGGTCAATAATTATTTAGAGCATTTTTCATATGACTATAGATTATCATAATTTCTTCACTGGAAAACTGTCTGTCCATATCCTTTGACTATTTACCAACTGGGAAATGACTTGTATTCTTACAGGTTTCTCAAAGTTCTTTAAATATTTTAGATGTGTGAGACCTTCATCAAAGAGAAGACAAAAAAAAGAGAAGAGAAGAAGCTCTTCTTCAATACAATTATAAAATTTATTGCTGTCACATTTTCTGACAATCATTGTTTTGGTGCAAGCTGTTATATTCAGGTAAAAGGTAATAACATGTTAATTAAAAATTGCAAATTTACCAAAGATATGGATATACTGATGAAAGTATTTTATCATCCTATTATCTATCTTCCCTATCTTTGTGAAATTTACTTCTTTGATAAATATGCCATCAGTGTTTTTATCTAAGACATAGATAAAAAAAAACATGAAACAGCACAGGGACAAATACTATTGCCTGATGAATTCCTTTATTATCTATACACTTTAAACCATGTTACAGAAATCCAAATTTTATTGTTATACATCTTCCACAGATGTTCACTTTTCAAATTTATATGATTTCATTAAGTCCTTGCCTTCAGTGTTCATCAATGATCATTTACCTCCAAATTTATTGAGAAACAAAGACATTTGATGTTAATTTCCTTAATTTTCCTTTCTTTGTATCTTTTCCATCATTCTTGTTTCTGAGGAATTTCTGAAGTAAAACATTTCTATCCCAAAGAGCAACATGAAATGGCACTCTGCTCAGAGAGAACTCAAAAAGAATTTAAAAATCAAATGAGAGACATTAAGGAAAACTAAAAAATAATTAAAAACCATCCAAGAAAAACAAGAAGATTGTGGGGGGAAATCTAACCAACTAGAAAAGGAGATACATTCTCAAAGACAAAAATAACTCATTGAAAATTAAAATTGAGCAAGGGAAAGCCAGTGAAGCTATGAGAGATCAAGAAATAAAACAGATTATAAAGAATGAAAAAAAAAAGAACAAAATGTGAAACATCTTATAAAAAGAAATGAATTTCAAATCTGGATGATCTACAGAATTGACCTTAATTCCAAACCTCAATCCAAAATGTCCAACTGTCTATAGGACATCTCCATTTGAATATACAGCTTTACATAAATTTGCATTACACAAATTCTAGTTTACAAAAAGAAATCTGCATTCTAAAATATTTTTGAAAATTCATTATTCAAAAAGACGATGTAAGTATAAGTGATGATGGAAACTAAGTAGCATCTCTAAATCAATTCCTGCATGCCTGCAGATTGCAAATGATATTGTCACTCTCCCAGTGCTCATTTGTGATCCTTATATTTTCACCACGGCTAGTAGCAAACATGCATTTGAGGGGAAAATGAGTCATCTCATAAGTATGACTCACAAGTCAGATGTTATAGACTAAGAAATAAAAATGAAAATAATTAGAAAATACGAAGGAGACCAAAATTGTCATTGATAATATGTGAACTTAAGCTTGGGGTAAAGCGTGCAAACATCACAATGAAAAGATAGTATGTCGATAAAGGAACAAAAGTCAATGCTTGCATGAAGTCTACTGATAAACTGAAATAATAATAAGAAAGTGCTATTCTAGAGATGGAGAAACTCTTAATTATGTGGATAGAAAAGCAGTCTCAGAAGAACATCCTCTTAAGCTTGATGACAATTCAAGCCAAAACTACAAGCCTCTATTTAAGGATGGGCTGAAGGAGTTGTAATACCTCAGTTTCCCTGCCTCAGTTTCTCTGAATTGTAATACCTCAGTTTCCCTGAATTATTATGCTGGACCTTGAATAAGATATTATAGCCACCACCCCCTCTTTCCTTATCCCATCAAGCTCTGCTCACTCTCACATTCCAGTGAGTCATAAAACTCCAGATGGCTTATCTCAAATGCCTGGGAATCACTCACTATCTCTTGCCCCAGACTTGCCATCTCCTGACTCCCATCTTGTCAGAACTAAAGTTATGATACTTTCCTGCAATTTCCACTCACCCAGTGTTTTGCCCTCCTTGCCTTTGTTTCCCTGATAACTGGAGTTCTATAAAAGTCTGTGGAATTAATTGCTCTGCTTAATGCTTTGAGACAAGAGTCCCATTCAGCTGACTAGGGTTTGGACATTTTTTTGTTATGAGACCTGTTCAATCACTAGCCAAATTCTCCGCTATTAAAATATTAAAAACCTAATCTCTGTCTTGTCTCAGTTTCTCCAGTATTACATTTCTGGAGGCCCCTACCAGTTAGGAGATCTGAGAACAAGATTAGAAATAAGAGAAGAGTAGCTCTCTGTGGGGAGTCTTGAGTTGGTTGGTCCTGGACTCTTTTAGGGAAGCCAGCATCTTGTTTCTTCCAGAATCCCATGGAGAGAGCAGTTCAAGATGCAGCAAGAAATCACAGCTGACACCTTTACTTTGGCTATGTGGAGAACGTGGTTTGAAACCTCTGCAGGGTAAGTTTTCTGTCTGGTCTGATTGCTAGCAAATGTGGGTTCCCAGAAAAAGTTGGGCTGACAAGCCATACAACTCTGAGAACTGACAATGGGATGCCATGTGGCACAAATCTGGGTGTCATTAGGCACAATTTGTTTCTGCATAAGGCAGAGAATGCACCAGACTGGAGTTTGGAAGCCTATTTAAAAGGCTCAATTTGGGTTTCTAGGAGGCACTCCTGAGATATCAGGAGTTTACCCCTAGTTTATATTTATATTTTTTGTGTCTGTGTGGTCTGTGTTTGTGACTTGTCTGTCTGTTGTGTTGATTTAAGGAGTTCTGTTAAGTCTTAAGAATAATGATTGAGGAATCTGGCAAGTGATCATTTTGAGATTACAAAGGTGTTTAGCATAAAAAAATGCTTTATGAGAAGTTTTTTAAATTTCTTATTGGATTTAATTACAACCTGTTTGAAATTTGAAAGAAAAAAGAGGGAACAGAGAAAGCTTGGCTGCTTTCAAAATCTGGCAGAAAAGCTGTCTTTTTGAAAGCCTGTTAGAAAAAGGGGGGGGTAATAAAAACTTATCTGATTCAAATTGCAGCTCTGCATGGAGGGGCGGTAAGAGAAAGGACAAAAGAAGCTGATGCCAATAGTTTAAAGAAACTGTCGAAAAAAATTAGCCTCCTTAACTAATCAAACTTCGGAGAGCCAGTTTAAAATATATGTGTGTGTATGTAGATAAAGGATATAGCTTATTAGTCTATAGAATTTTGGGAGCTTAGTTTTTATTTAAAGTAGTACTGTGATTCTGAAATTGTGGGAGATAATTACTATTGCCTTGTGCATGCTAAATCTGTTTATTCTGGGTATATGATCTTAGGAATTTGTTTGAATATTGAACCATTACCACTGAAAGAAAAAAATTTTGAGGCTGTATTTGATTTGATTCAGTTTAATAATAACTTTTTAAACAAAGTCTTGATAACTTACCTGAAGAGGTCACATACCCCCAATTAGATGAAGTATATTACCTTCTAAAATATGTATTGGGTAATTTGTAAACATTACAAGTTATGTTTTAAATTTTGTCAGCTCTTTGGAAAATGTGTATGAACTTTATGAAGTTATTTAGCTATTAACTATATTGTGAATCTTAAAAGTTTTGAAGGAAAAGAAAACTAAGGAAAGGAGATAAGAGGTGATGTTTACAGACATGGGATAAGAAAGACTGATTTGCAGAAGCAGTTGACCATTTGAATGAAATATCTGATCAGAATATCACATGGAAAAGTATTGATTTTGTTTAAATAATTTTAGTTGGTGTGTATATTAAAATTTGAAATGACTGTAAATTACATGAAATTCCTATCCATTTTATGATAGGTTATGTTCTGTTTATTTGGCTATCATTTGTTGAAAATTGTGAGACTGATAATTAAGTATGGGTTATCATAATATTGTAGTCTAAAAATAATGTTAAAAATTATTGATTTGATAGGTTGTTGGAGAGATGCGAGGTGCTACTGGGAGATAGTATTGGTAAATGAGGAGGAGAAAGAAGAAGAAAGCATGTTGAAAAGGGGGAGAACACTTAAGATGGACAGAAAGATGCAAGTCTGTTAATGGAAGGAACTTGCCATTTGTTTGGAGAAAGAAAACATACTGGCTGGCTAAATCCCGAGAGGGATTTGACACCTTAAGAGTTAATTAGAAAGCAAAGTAGAGTGGCGGAGGGAAAAAAGGAAACGTTCTATTGGCTTCAAAGGTGAAAATTTAATTCACCTCCCCCCTCCCACACACACACATTGTGGCTGCTTTTTTAGAAGTGAAAACAAACTCAGCTGTCTTTCTGCTAGAGAGAGCATTTTATTGTTTAAAGGAACAGCCTGCTTATACATGGTGTTAATAACTGAATGGTTGTTTATTTAGGTGCATCATGGTCTCCTTGTTTAAGGAATATGATAACAAATGTGATATATAATTTTATAGGGTTATTTTTTTAATTATTAAAACTTTTTATTTGCAAAACATATGTATGGGTAATTCTTCAACATTAACCCTTACAAAGCTTTCTGTTACAAATTTTCCCTCCCTACTCCCCACCCCTCCCCTAGATGGCAGGATATCCACTACATGTTAATTATATTGAAATACTTGACAAATTGAATATATGGATACATATTTCCACACATCATATTTGTGCAAGAAAAATCGTATCTACAAGAAAGAAAATTCAGAGACAAGAAACACAATGCAAGCAAACATCAATAGAGAGTGTGAAAATGTTATGTTGTGGTCCACATTTCACATCCCTCTCTCTGGGTGTATATGGCTTTCTTCACTGAACAATAGGAAGTGGTTTGAAACATTTCATTGTTGAAGAGAGCCATGTCCATCAGAATAGATCATCACATAGTATTGTTGTTGCTGTGTATAATGATCTCCTGGTTCTGCTCATTTCACTCAGCATCAGTTCATGCAAGTGTCTCCAGACCTCTCTGCAATCTTCCTGCTGGTCATTTCTCACAGAACAATAATATTCCATAACATTCATATACCATAATTTATTCAGCCACTCTCCAGTTGATGGGCATCCATTCAGTTTCCAGTTTCTAGCCACTACAAAAAGAGCTGCCACAAACATGTGGGGCCCTTTCCTTCTTTTATGATTTCTTTGGGATATAAGCCCAATAGAAACACTGCTGGGTCAAAGGGTATGCATAGTTTGATAACTTTTTGAGCATAGCTCCAAATTGCTCTCCAGAATGGTTGGATCTGTTCACAGCTCCACCAACAATGCATCAGTGTCCCAATCTTCCCACATCCCCTCCAACATTCATCGTTATCTTTTCCTGTAATTTTAGCCAATCTGACAGGTGTGTAGTGGTACCTCAGAGTTAAGACACCAATTTCTTGAAAAACAAAATTGGTGAAGTGGAAAAAGTATGCAATGAACGAATTGGCCAGTTACAAAAGGAGCTAAAAAAGGTAACTGAAGAAAACAACAGTTTAAAAATAAGAATTGAACAAATGCAAGGGAATGACTCAATAAGACTTCAAGAATCAGTGAAACAAAACAAAATGAAACAATAGAAGAAAATATGAAATACTCCTAGGAAAAATAACTGACTTGGAAAATAGATCTAGGAGAGACAATCTAAGGATTATTGGACTTCCTGAAAGCCATGATGAAAAAAAGAATCTAAACACTATCTTCTGGAAATCCTGAAGAAAACTGCCCTGAGGTTGTAGAATCAGAAGGCAAAATCACCATTGAAAGAATTCACCGGTCACCTCCTGAAAGAGACCCCAAAATTAAATCCCCAAGGAACATCATGGCTAAATTTCAGGACTATCGCATCAAGGAAAAGTTATTACTAGCAGCTAGAAAGAAACAATTCAAATACTGAGTATCTAAAATTAGAATCACACATGATCTGTCAGCCTCCACATTGAAGGATCAAAGGGCCTGGAACCAGATATTCCGAAAGGAACTTGGATTACAGCCAAGAATAACCTATCCAGCTAGAATGAGCATTATCCTCCGGGGAAGAAGATGGTCATTTAATGATATAGGTGAATTTCATCTATTTCTAATGAAAAGACCAGATCTGAACAAAAATTTTGACCTCCAAACACAGAACTCAAGAGAAGCATAAAAAGGTAAAAAGGAAAGGACTCTTGAGAACTTTATTTCTACTATGCGCTTACTTAAAGATTGGGGGTATAATTTGATATTACTTTGATAATAAGAAAAAGAAAACCAGAGGGGGAAAGGCTATCATACTGGGGGAAAGAGGGAAAAGGTGGTAAAATAAGGTTTAAAAAAAGGAGGTAAAAATAAGGTAAAATCTCATGAAGAGGCAAAGAAAACCTAATGTAATTGAGGGAAAGAAGGGAGGGAGATGAGCATTGTGTAAATCTTACTCTCATTAGATTGGGCTCTAAAAGTGTATATTAGACACATTTGGTTTCACAGAGAAACTTGTCCTTCCTTATAGGGAAGTGGGAGGGAAAGGAGGAAAAGAAAGGGATAGACTAATAAAAGGGAAATTAGGAAAGGAGTAAAAAAAGGGGGAGGGGCTCTAAAGGGGAGAGGATTGTTTGGGGGAGGGAGACATCAAAAGAAAAATGCTAAGGAGCGGGAAGGGAGAAAGGGGAAAGGAAAGGGAAAAACATAACCTGGGTAAATAAGATGGTAGGAAATACAGAATTAGTTATTCTAAGTGTGAATGTGAATGGGATGAACTCTCCCATAAAGCAGAAATGGACAGCAGACTGGATTAAAAACCAGAATCCAACAATATGTTTTCTACAAGAAACACATCTTAAGCATAGTGACACATACAGGGTGAAGGTAAAAGGCTGGAACAGAATCTATTATGCTTCAGGTGAACAACAAAAAAAAAGCAGGGGTAGCAATCCTGATATCAGATCAAGTAAAAGCAAAGATAGATCTAATCAAAAGAGATAAGGAAGGAAGCTATATTTTATTAAAGGGTACCATATATAATGTTGCCATATCAATACCAAATATATATGCACTAAGTGGTATAGCATCCAAATTCCTAGGGGAGAAATTAAGAGAGATGCAAGAAGAAATAGACAGCCAAACTATACTAGTGGGGGATCTCAACCTTGCTCTCTCAGAATTAGATAAATCAAACCACAAAATAAATAAGAAAGAACCTAGGGATATAAACCAATTGTTAGAAAAGTTAGGCATAATAGATCTTTGGAGAAAATTGAATGGAGAGAGTAGGGAGTTTACTTTTTTCTCTGCGGTTCATGGAACTTATACAAAAATTGACCATGTGTTAGGGCATAAAAACCTCAAAATCAAATGCAGAAAGGCAGAAATAGTAAATGCATCTTTCTCAGATCATGATGCAATAAAAATCACCTGCAATATAAGGCCAGGAGAAAATAGACCAAAAGTTAATTGGAAATTAAAAAAATCTAATCCTGAAGAAGGAATGGGTGAAAGAGCAAATCATAGACACAATCAATAATTTCATCCAGGAGAATGACAATAATGAGACAACATATCAAAATTTGTGGGATACAGCCAAAGCAGTTAAAAGGGGCAACTTTATGTCTCTAGATGCTTACTTGCATAAAATAGAGAAAAAGAAGATCAATGAATTGGGCTTACTATTAAAAAAACTAGAAAAAGGACAAATTAAAAACCTTCAATTAAATACCAAATTGGAAATTCTAAAAATAGTTCCTTCCGGGGGTGGAGCCATGGTGGCGGAGATCAGACAGGATTCTCTGTAACCTCCTTTAACCTCCCCTCAAACCAACAAAATATGAAGCCTCTAGACTGATTCTGAAGCAAAAAAAATCCACAATATCCGGAGAACAACACGATTCTAGAAGAAGATACTCTGGAAGAACCTCAAAACAGGTCTGATAAGCACCAGAAATAATTCAATCAGCGGAGCTGCCCAGCCCTGACATAATTCAATCAGCAGAACTGCCCAGTTCCTGAAATAACTCAATCAGCAGAACTGCCCCAGGGCAAATTAAAACAGCTGTCCCACCTTTGCCCTAAACAGACCTCACACCTTTAAAAAAAATGAATAAAAAACCAAAAAGAGCTCTCACCATAGACAACTTTTATGGAGAGAGGGAAGAACAGACCTCAAATCCTGAGGCCCCTAAAGGTAAAGCAACTCCAGAAAAAGCCCCAAAGAGAGACATAAATTGGTCTCCATGTCACAAGGCTTTCTTTGAAGATTGCATAAAAAATCTTAAAAGAGAGTTAGAAGAAACATGGGGAAACGAAATAAGATCACTGCAAAATAAAATAGAAAAAATGGAAAAAGAATGCAGTGAACAAAAAAATGTAATTGGTCAATTGCAAAAGGAACTAAAAACAGTAACTGAAGAAAATAAGACATTAAAAATTAGAATCGAACAATTGGAAATTAATGACTCATCAAGACTTCAAGAATCAGTTGAACAAAAACAAAAAAATGAAAAGATAGAGAAAAACATGAAATATCTCCTAGGAAAAACAACTGACCTGGAAAATAGATCTAGGAGAGACAATCTAAGGATTATAGGGCTTCCTGAAAGCCATGATGAAAAAAAGAACCTGGACACTATATTCCAGGAAATCATAAAAGAAAACTGCCCTGATATTTTACACCCAGAAGGCAAAATACTCCTTGAAACAATCCACCGATCACCTCCTGAAAGAAACCCAAAAATTAAGTCCCCCAGAAATATCGTGGCTAAATTCCAGAACTATCATACCAAGGAAAAGATATTACAAGAAGCCAGAAAGAAACAATTTAAATATCGGGGAGCTACAATTAGGATCACACAGGACCTAGCAGCTTCTACTTTGAAGGATCGAAGGGCCTGGAATCAGATATTC
>JAJPUD010006919.1:48485-78974 GCA_023553655.1 Myrmecobius fasciatus | reverse complement strand
TCTCATCAGATTTGGCTCAGAGGGAATAATAGACGTACTTATAAGGAAACTGGAGGGAAAGGGGGGAAAAAGGGGGTGGGTGGGGCTCTAAAGGGGAAGGATTGTTTGAGGGAAGTGGTTTTCAAAAGCAAAATAGTAGGGAGGAGGGAAAGGGGATAAGAAAGGGAAATTCTAAAAATAAAAGGGGAAATTAATAAAATTGAAAATAAGAAAACTATTGAATTAATAAATAAAACTGAGTTGGTTTTATGGGAAAAAAAACAAAATAGATAAGCCTTTAGTTAATTTGATTAGAAAAATGAAAGAGGAAAATCAAATTGTTAGTCTCAAAAATGATAAGGGAGAACCTTCCTCCAATGAAGAGGAAATTAGAGTAATAATTAGGAGTTATTTTGCCCAACTTTATGCCAGTAAACTTGATAATCTAAATGAAATGGAGGAATATCTACAAAAATATAGATTGCCCAGGTTAACAGAAGAGCAAATAAATTATTTAAATAGCCCCATATTAGAAAAAGAAATAGAACAAGTCATTAATCAACTCCCTAAGAAAAAATCCCCAGGGCCAGATGAATTTACATGTGAATTCTACCAAACATTCAAAGAACAATTAATTCCAATACTATACAAACTATTTGAGAAAATAGGGACTGAAGGTATACTGTCTAATTCCTTCTATGAGACCGATATGGTGCTGATAGCTAAACCAGGTAGGGTGAAAATAGAGAAAGAAAACTATAGACCAATTTCATTAATGAATATTGATGCAAAAATTTTAAATAAGATATTAGCAATGAGATTACAGAACGTCATCCCCAGGATAGTACACTATGACCAAGTAGGATTTATACCAGGAATGCAGGGCTGGTTCAATATTAGGGAAACCATCAGCATAATTAATTATATTAATAACCAAACTAACAAAAACCATATGATTATAATCAATAGATGCAGAAAATGCATTTGATAAAATCCAACACCCATTCCTATTAAAAACACTAGAGAATATAGGAATAAATGGGCTTTTCCTTAAAATGATTAGTAGCATCTACTTAAAACCATCAGCAAGCATAGTATGTAATGGAGACAAACTAGAACCATTCCCAATAAGAACAGGAGTGAAACAAGGCTGTCCACTGTCACCATTACTATTTAATATTGCATTAGAAATGTTAACTTTGGCAGTAAGAGAAGAAAAAGAGATTAAAGGAATTAGAGTAGGTAATGAGGAAACCAAATTATCACTCTTTGCAGATGACATGATGGTATACTTAGAGAACCCTAAAGACTCACCCAAAAACTACTAGAAACAATTCACAACGTTACCAAAGTTGCAGGATACAAAATAAATCCACATAAATTTTCAGCATTTTTATATATTACCAACAAAGTTCAGCAGCAAGAGATACAAAAAGAAATTCCATTCAAAATAAGGGATGATTGTATAAAACATTTGGAAATCAATCTGCCAAGGAAAAGTCAGAAACTATACGAACTAAACTACAAAACTCTTGCCGCAAAACAAATAAAATTAGACCTAGTCAATTGGAAAAACATTAAATGCCCATGGGTAGGCCGAGCAAATATAATAAAAATGACAATACTACCCAAACTAGTTTACTTATTTAGTGCCATACCAATCAAACTCCCAAGAAATTATTTTACAATTCTAGAAAAAACAGTAGCCAAGTTCATTTGGAAAAACAAAAGGTCAAGAATTTCAAGGGGATTAATGAAAAAAAAAAGGTTGATGAAAATGGCCTTGCTGTACCAGATCTAAAACTATATTATAAACGGCGGTCATCAAAACCATTTGGTACTGGCTGAGAAATAGAATAATCGATCAGTGGCATAAGATAGGATTTCAGGACAAACTAGGCAATAACTATAGCAATTTAGTGTTTGATAAACCCAAAGACCCCAGCTTTTGGGATAAGTACTCACTATTCGGCAAAAACTGCTGGGAAAATTGGAAACTAGTATGGAAGAAATTAGGGCTTGACCCACACCTAACTCCACATACCAAGATAAGATCTAAATGGTTCATGATTTAGATATAAAGAGTGATATTATAAGCAAATTAGAGGAACATAGTATAGTTTACCTCTCAGACCTGTGGAGATGGAATAAATGTATGTCCAAAGAAGATTTGGAACTTGTAACTGAACACTAGATAGATAATTTTGACTATATTAAGTTAAAAAGTTTTTGTAAAAACAAAACTAATACAGACAAAATTAGGAGGGAAGCAACAAATTGGGAAATCATCTTTACATTTAAGGGTTCTGATAAAGGCCTCATCTCTAAAATATATAAAGCATTGTCTCATAAGAATTCAAGCCATTTTCCAATTGATAAATAGTCAAAAGATCAATTTTCAGATGATGAAATTAAAACCATTTCTAGTCATATGAAAAGGTGCTCCAAATCACCATTGATCAGAGAAATCCAAATTAAGACAACTCTGAGGTACTACTACACATCTGTCAGATTGTCTGAAATGACAGGAAAAAGATAATGATGAATATTGGAGGGGATGTGGGAAAACTGGGACACTTATACTTTGTTGGTGGAACTGTGAGCGGATGCAATCATTCTGGAGAGCAATTTGGAACTATGCTCAAAAAGTTATCAAACTGTGCATACCCTTTGACCCAGCAGTGTTTCTATTGGGTTTATATCCCAAAGAGGTCTTAAAAGAAGGAAAGGGCCCCACATGTACAAGAATGTTTGTGGCAGCCCTTTCTGTAGTGGCTAGAAACTGGAAACTGAATGGTTGCCCATCAATTGGAGAACGGCTAAATAAATTATGGTATATGAATGTTATGGAATATTATTGTTCTGTAAGAAATGACCAGGAGGAAGATTGCAGAGAGGCCTAGAGACATTTGCATGAACTGATGCTGAGCCAAAGGAGCAGAACCAGGAGATCATTATACACAGCAACAACAATACTATATGATGATCAATTCTGATGGACGTGACTCTCTTCAAAAATGAAATGCTTTAAACCAGTTCCAGTTGTTTAGCAAAGAAGGCCATATACACCCAGAGAGGGAGATATGAGATACGTACTACACCATATCATTTTCATGCTCTATATTGATGATTGTTTGCTTTGGGTTTCCTTTATCAGATCTCTTTTGTTCATGTAGATATGATTGTTCTAGCACAGCAAGATAAGTATGGAAACATGTATACATACATATATTCGATTTGTCAAATATTTTAACGTAATTAACATGTAGTAGACTTCCTGCCATCTAGGGGAGGGGAGAGGAATAGGGGGGAAAATTTATAACGGAAAGCTCTGTAATGGTCAATGTTGAAGAAATACCTATACATATATTATGCAAATAAAAAGCTTTAATAAAAAATTCTTCTATGTGAAATTAGGATATTTAGTATGAGTTTTAATTGATTGTATTGAGTCATCTTAAAGTTATTATTTAAAGGAACTCTGAGAATAATAGTTTTTGCCTTTGTCCCTTTGTTTCTGCTATGGACAATATGCAATTTAGAATTTTTCTATGTATTGGGCATTTTAAAAGCAAAATGATTTGTGTAATGTTGACCTTATAAAACCATCTACTTAGATATGAAAGATAAGCTGTAAATTTTCTGGGTCAAATCTCTTACTGTTATCAATATAAAGTCATGGTAAATACTTGTTTATGATTCATCTGGAGCTGTGGTTAATGAGATTTGTTATTGCAGGTAAAATTTTCTTGGGCCTGTAGCTAATATTATTTTGGAGTTTTAAAGCTCTGCCATCTGAAAGTTACTGGGACAATTTCCGGAAGTAAAACTGAGTTATGGCTACTTTATCTTGTGTCATGTATGTGCTGAAGAATCAGTTCTGACATTGTATTATGTTATAACCATGTTCCTGCTTTTTCCTCCTGTGGCTGATTTCTATGATCAGAGATAGTCAGTAGAAACCATTAATATGATTCAATTATGTCATACCTTGCTGTTTCCAATCTGACTATATGTAGTCATTCTATCCTAAATAATAAGGCAAATGAGTATTTAGCCTAGTCATCTATCAGTTACTAGATATTTGTGTCTGCAGATATTCAGGTCTTTAAAGGTTTCTAAAATAATGAAAGGACAATTGACACAATTGTCTGTGAGATCTAACTGCTGTTTTGTTTATTGGGACTGCAGCTGACACATCTTTACTATTTACTATAAATGTATAATATTTACTATATTACTAAAATTTACTATATTCCCATACACAAACATGTATGGGAAGCTGTTGGGCAATCTATATTGGCCTTTCCACATCTTGTAGTAGTCCTTGTGAATCAGTCTTTCTATCTCAGACTGTTGTTCTAGATTTTGGTCAAGTTATAGCTATACTGACTGCTTCTTGGTCCTAGAACAGCTCACTGGATTCTTCCAGCACACCATACTACACTCCCCCTTCCCATCACTGGAATAATATTCAACTCTGTACCCATTCTCAGCAGGAAACAGTTTCAGAAGATGAGACTGCTGTTCCTGCCCCTATTGTACTTTGAACCTCATTGATTTAGGGGGAACTGAAAGTGGTTGATGAATGACTATCAAATTCTGACTGGGTCCCCTATTATAATCTATTTAGGATTTAGGATGAAAAATGTTGGGTTAAAATTTTGGGTGCTGAAAAGGATGCTTATAGTATGTATCTACATTATCTAATTAAACACAATGTTCCTTTCAGAACATGTAATTATTTGAGGTATCTTTAGATAAGTTCCAGAGTGGAAAAGCCCTACTGTACTAGTGTGTTATATATAGGAACTTTAATTCACTTTCTGGACTTATATGTGAGGTGACTACTTGACAAATTTGAGCCCTATTTATTCCCCCTTAGATGATTCCTTAGATAAAACAAAAGGGTAGGATAAGGGACCAAGAAAGCTGGTGAATTTTCCCAAAAAGCACTTGATAGAATGGGAAAAATGCCCTTATCAAACAACTCATGTAGGGATTAGATTGAAGGAAAGTAGCGTGGGGGAGAGGTGGCAAATGGATTTGACAAAAATTAAACTTCAGGCAGCAATTTACAGGTATCTCTCTGGCCACCATAGTAATCCTTCCCATGATCTTGATCCTGCCTAACCCTGCTCAGTCTGTACCACCCCTAGTAACACTAGTTTCTATTCACTTTGCCCCAGGCACTATTGCCCCCTCCCAACCCACCAGTTCAAATTGGAAACCCTCCCAGCAGTCCTTTTTTGTCTTTACTCCTTGCTTGATTTATTATTTAAATCCCAGTTGGACTGTGATTGCTGGTTCTGTTTTAACTCTGAACTCCCTTATTCTGTTGGAATAGCCTCAGTTTCTGGGGCCATTTTCTGATTACTTGTTCTTGGGAACAACCAGAAATCACCCTTGGAAATCTCCAAGATACAGGCACCTATTTTGTGACTGACAATCTCTCTGATCCACTCCTCTAGTCCTGTAACTCCAGTTCCTTAATTAATATTTCAGCATCCTCGAAGGACATTGAAGTTTGGTATCAGGCCTCTGAGTTCATGATTTGCCTGCCTTGATGGTCTGACTAAGTGTGCATACTCCCATACTCTGCTCAGTAATCTGGATCCTTTCTGTATCCTAGTAACAGTGTTCCTTAGCCTGCCTTCCCCCTTGCAATCCCTTGGACAGCTGTTCAGTGCCCCTCCTAGAAGGGCCAGAACAACTGCCTTGAGCACTGTGGCTCCCTCTACAAGCAGAGGATGAGTTAAATGCACACAGGACTGCAAATCTAACTCATATTGAATTGTCCATCTCAAACTGGATTTCCTGGCTGAGGTGGTGCTCCAAAACTGCAAAGGACCTGACATGCTTGCAACAGGGAGGCCACCCTAAACAAGGAATGCTGTTAACAACTCTGGGGTTGTCAGGGAGAGACTTGCCCTCGCCATAGATCCTTGCACCTTTTCTAATTTTATTTTGACTTATCTGCACCAGGTAGCGTTGATCAAAATCATGGTGCTAAGACCCTCCAAGTATCTGGGGGAAGATGATATAATGATTTGAATACCCACTAGAGCAAGAGTGGAATTATAATACCTCAATTTCCCTACCTCAGTTTACCTGAATTGTAATACCTCAGTTTCCCTGAATTAGTATGCTAGACCTTGAATAAAATATTATGGCCACTACCCTTTCTTTCCTTATCCCATTAAGCTCTGGTCACTCTCACATTCCAATGAGTCATAAAACTCCAGATGGCTTATCTCAAATGCCTGGGTATCCCTCACTCTCTCTTACCCTAGACTCACCATCTCCTGACTCCCATCCTATCAGAACTAAAGTTATGATCCTTTCCTGGAATTTCCACTCACCCGGTGCTCTGCTCCCCCTTGCCTTTGTTTCCCTGATAGCTGGAGCTCTATAAAAGTCTATGGAATTAAATGCTCACTGCTGGATGTTTTGAGACAAGAGTCCCATTCAGCTGGCTAGGGTTTGGACATCTTTTGGCCATGAGACATGTTCAATCACTAGCCCAAATTCTCCTCTATTAAAATATTAAAAACCTAATCTCTGTTCTACCTCAGTTTCTCCTACATTACAGAGTGAGCAGCATAGTGCATTGAGTGCTGGCTGAAATCAGCAAGAGAATCTTTCTGAGTTCCATTCTGACATCAGACACTTATGAGCTATGTGATCCTGGGTAAGTACTTATTCCTGCTTTTCTTGGTTTTTCATCTGTAAATAGAGCTGGAGAAGGAAGGAAATTACAAATCACACTAGGATCTTTGCCAAGAAAACCCCAAATGGCGTTACAAAGAGTAGAACAAGACTGCAATAATTAAACAACTGCATCTTGAAGAAATACAGGTACTTACAGCTCAATTTAAAGATAGTGAAGGATTCCCTAATGTGCAAGTATCAGGAAAGGCTGCTAGTGGAGATGCTGAAGTAGCAAAAAAAGTTCCCAGAGTTCTTACAAAATTTAATAGATGAAGGTGCCTACTTGCTGGAAAAATTCTTCAAAACAGACAAAAACTGACCTATTTTATAAAATAATGCCATCTCAAAACCATATCCCAGTAGAGGAAAAAAAACCATGCCAAGTTATAAAGGTTGGAGAAACAAAAATACTCTTTTGCTTAAAGGGAATGAATCTGGGCCTTGCAAGTTAAAGCCTGTTTCTTTCTTTCTTTTTTTTTAACCACTAAGAAACCCACAGTATATTGAATAAAAACAGTAAGTCAACACTACCTATTCATTATTTTGCTAACCCTAAGGCAAGGATAACCTTGGTCATCCTTAAAGAATAGTTTACTTAGTTTTGTGATGAAAATGGTTTTCCTTTCAAAATTCAATTTATTTTGGAGAGTGTCCCAGGTGATCTTCTCCATCTGGATGACTCTAATAAAAATGAAAAAGTGGTCTACCTTGCCCCTTACACTAGCCATTATTACAACCCTTGGATCAGGGAATCAGTGCAAATTTTCTGGCATATTATTTATGGCTAAATTTGGCCAGGCAATTGCAGTGTTGGGTGCAGATAAGTATTTGACTTTGAGAGATTTCTGCAAGTCCTAAAATATTTATTATGCAATCTTTATTATTGCTATGGCTTGGTAAAAAATGGAACAGAAACATGTATGAAGAGAAATTAGTGAAAAGTGTGCCCACAGTTTGTTCCCAATTTGACAAAGATAAAACATTTGAAGAAGTGAGTAATAAGATTGTAAAATTACCTCAGGAGATGGAGCTAGAAGTGAATGAGAATGATGTGGAAGGGTTGATTGAGTCTTATGAAGAATTGTTGATTGAGATGCTTGATTTAAAGATGGCAGAAGCAATAGAAGCTTTGAAACTGAGATGGAACCAAAAAGGTTCACAATTAAACAACTCAAAAGAGCAATTCATCATTTAAATAAATATTTTTTCTTAAATTGAAAGATAGATCCAAATGCTTCAAGATTTTTAAAAGTTCAAAGATTAGTTGAGGATAATATTATCTGCTATTATCAGATAGAAGAGGGGAAAAAGCTGCTATTCAAACATGTCTTGATAGCTTATATATATATATGATAAAGATTAGGTGCAGTGGGTGGGGAAGGAGCATCATACTTCAATCCAGTTATAGTTTTGCAATTCAGTACTGCTTATATTTTAATATTGTATTTTAATACATTTTGTGACATGTATAAATGTGTCATTTTGTTGAATGCATTTGTTATATAGGCTAAGTGAAGTGGATGGAAGGGGGCGAATTTGTATTACATAAAAATTAGTTTAAGTAGAGGTCTGCTGAAGAATGATCCACATATAAAGCAAGAACTATCTGTACTTAAAATCAACATATTGCAAACCAAACTCATATTTTTTACCTTCTTTGAGCTCCAAACTTCATATTGTTGACTTCATCATTCTCCCAATAATTCAAGTGACCATCTTCAAAATTCAGTTCTCATTTGTTCCTCACACCCAATATGTAACCAAGGTCTTAAAGTTCTGCTGCTATTTTTTCCTTGCATATTCTTTCATCATTAATTTTACCTTTTCCTTTTCCATTGACATAACTGTAGTTCATTTTATTATTATTCTTTTATGTGTGTGTAATGCAATAATATTTTAACATGCTTTCTCATTTGCAGTTTCTCCTTCAAATTTATTTTGCACATTGCTACCAGATGGGAATTTTCCTATAGTTTTGACAGACCTACTCTGCTACTTAAATCCTTCTTCTATACCTTTACTGTATTTTTCAATAACAATTACATTTAGTGTTTGAAGGGAGTGTGTTGAAGAGGAAAGAGAATTAGTTTGATTGTTGGAAGAACTGGATTCTAATCTTGTATACACTGTGTAACACAGCTTAGCAGCTGTGTTAGTGTAAGCAATTTGATCCAGTCAGGCAGTACACAAATATTTATAAGATACTTAATATCTGCTACGTATTGTACTAAGTAATGGAAATGCAAATATAAGGGAGAAAAAATATTGTCCCCCATCTTCAAGGATATTATATTCTAATGGAAAAGATAATACATTCAAAGAAAATGAAAAGGGAAATAAAGAGAATGTACCTGACACTAGGCATAATGCATTGAACTAGAAGAACAAGGCCTGGTAAGAAATCAAGAGTTGGTTGGTCTGGTCTTCCTCCTTAAATGAGGGTTTGGTGAGAAGTCATTTAATCAGAAGTGAGGCCTCCAAAGGTGGAGAATAGTCCTTGGGAGTGTTTATTCCAATACTGAAATGTTCTATCAAATTGAAGAGTGTTCTGGAAAATAAAAAGTTTGGAAGAGTATATTTTCATATTTTTAATCTATAAAATGAGAAGGGAAGGGAGATTGGGTTTTCAACAATTCCTTCCACAACTATAATTCTATGAGTACATATTCCTTGTATAACATTCAAAGGCCTCACCACTGCCATCTGGACCTTCTATTCTTAACTTCATCAATTCCCTTTCAAGTGTCTTGTGGTCTAAAGCAACAAAAAATCAACCCTTCACTTTCCCCTCTCTGTGCCTTTGTTTAATCTGTTGCTGTCACCTGAAATATTCTTTCTATTGCTGCCTGTTAATAAGGTTATCTATCCTTCATGTACCAGCTCAGATATTATCTTCTTAATTATGCTTTCCCTCTGTTCACTTCAATCAAAAATAACTTTCTATTCAGTAACTTCATAGTCATTTGTTTCTACATTACTCATGTAGTATATCATCAAATATTGAGATTGTTCAATTGTTTTCAGTCACAACTGACTCTTTGTGAAAGCATTTGGGGTTTTCTTGCCAAAGATCCTGGAATGGTTTGTCATTTCCTTCTTTAGCTCATTTTACAGGTGAGGAAACTGAGGCAAACTGGGGTTAAGGCTCAGGATCAAACACTAAGTGTCTCAGGCTAGGTTTGAACTCAGGAAGATCTGTTTTCCCAACTCCTAGGTCAGTCATTGTGCCAGGTAGCTTCCCTAGATTGAGATTATAGGATCATAAATTTAGAACTTGAAGTGATTTAGGGGTTGATGAGTTCTACTAAGACACTATAAAAGTATGAACTTAATATAAAATTGGCAAGAGAATAGGATGTTAGATTTAAATTAGAAATGACTTCATAGGCCATCTAGACCATTTTATAAATGAATAAATTGAGGCCCAGAGAGCTGAAAAGGCCCATACAAGTAATGATTGAGAAACAGAATTTGAACTTAGGACTTTTGAATCTAAAGCCAGTGTAATATACTGTGCTTACTATACTTCAATGTGTATATTTTAAGGAACTGTCTTTTTCAATTTATGAATGATATGAAATTCTCTTGAAATAAGCTAATATAGAAATACATTTATCCTTTCTTACAATAAGATGGCTATCAATCATATGATTTGTTGTTGTTTCTCATAGGGATGGTGTGAGAATGGAAAACAATAGGAAAATAAATGTCCTGAGAACTCAAAGATAAAAATATTAATATAAATTCAAAAAACAAGAATTGAAAATCAATTTGGGTAGAATATTTCCTGAGAAACCCATCTCTTTTGACTAGTTGCATCAGAGAAAACTTTATAGAGCATGTAGTAATGGAGCTGGATTCACTGGACTGGATTTCCAAAAATTATCTGGGGAATAAAAATAAATGCGCTTGAGAGTCCTCTTCACAATGAGGCACTTTTTTTTTGTTTGGGGTTTTCATTTCAGAATATACATAATAGATGCAAGCAATAATGCAAACCTTAATTTTAAAAGAATACTCCTAGAAGTTATGTCACAATAGAAAGGATTTTATGTTTGTTACAATTCATTCTTTATTTTTTAACTTCTTATGGAATAAAGATTACATTTTGCAGCAGCATTTTTCATAATTCTAAGATGTAAAAAAGATTTCTATAATGAAGATTAGGTTTACATGAAGCAGATATTCTATGGAGTATTAAATAATATGTTAAAATCTCAGTATTACAGGGTTCACTTCTCATTCCAAATCACCTTTCAAGTCTTAAATCATACAACTCATATTCATGCATAATATACTCAATTAATTAGTTAACAGTTTTCTATAATATGCTGAACATATACAAAATGTTCAACAGAAGCCCAGAGTTTCTAACTCCTTCAGTTAATCAGTCAATGCACATTTATTAAATCCCTATTATACACCAGATATTGTGTCAAAGACTGGGGATATAAAGGTCAAAAAATTCTTCCTTGCTCTCCAGGAACTCACAGTCCAATTGTAGAGCCAAAATTAAAATAACCATGTACAAACAAAATGCATATTTAATTCAATTCATTATTTGTTTATTAATATGTATGTACGCTATGTACCTACAATGTGCCAGGCACTGGACTAAACACTGGATTTCATAATATTCCCTGACCTCCAATGGGCTGTATCCTCCATTTTCACATATTGATCTCCCATAGGTCATACAATTGGGAGTAGAAAGAGTAGATTTTATTCACTTTTCTGTTGGTTGAAGTTCTTCCACTCATTAATAGTCCAATTTAACAGCTATTGTCTCCAAGAAGCTTTCCTTAATACCTCTATGTAGAAGTGATTCCCATCTTCCCACCTAGAATGCTATATATATATATATATATATACATATATATATATACATATATATATAATATGGAATTTTTTATTCCCCTTTTTCTCTTCCTTTCCTTCTCTCTATCCTCCACCAAACTATAACTACTTAAAGGCAAGAACTGCATTGTTTTAAATATGTTCATCTCCAGTATTTAGCATATAATAATTTAATAAAACCTTGTTGAATAATTAAATAAATGCACTGTTGTTTGTTGCTTATTCTTTGCATCTGCTTAATAGAATCTTTTATGGCTTAGTGTCAAAATTCTCTTGGATAGGATTCAAGACAGAAAAATACATCTTGAATTGCATTCTATACAGAACAAGGAGACAATGAGATCCATCTTTTCTCATTCCATTTTAACTGACTAGTTAACATGAAATGAACTTGCATGACATGCTCCACTAACTCCTCTACATTGGTATACCTCTATTTCTAACACTGTGCTATCATCTCCCCCCCTAGGATTCAGGATTGTATAATTCCATTTCTTTGGAACAGGTATCTCCATTCATACTTTGTATCTCACTTCCTTCTGTCTTCTTTCTTGTCTTTTGTAACCTTATGTTCTCTGGTTCTCCTCTTTCCTCTCTGATCATTTCTTTTCTTTCTTCTCTAGCTGTTTTTAACATTCAAATTCTAGCTCTGCTTAAAAAATATTTTAGGGTTTACTAAGCCCCAAATCCATAATGCCCTTCTAAGGTAGGTAGTCTAGATTTAATATCCCCAATTTAGAGACTGGAAACTGAGCCTTAAAAATGTAGTTCAGATCACACAACCAAATGTGTACCAGAGTTCAACCTGAGAGTTTCTGACTACAGTTAATCAGTCAACAAATATTTGTTAAGTACCTACTATTTGCCTGGCACTGTGCTAGGCATACAAAAAATAGACCAAAAAATTCCTTCCATCCTTTCTAGAAAGTCTTAGTCTAATGGAGGAGACAAAAACAGCTATGTCCAACCAAAATACAGATTCAATCCAATAAATGTTTATTAAGGGCCTACTATGTGCCAGGAACTATGCTAAGTGCTGGGATCACAAACAGAGGCAAAAGACAGTATTCAGAGATCTTAAAATCTAAAGGAGAAGGCAGCATGAAAGTAAGTCTATACAAAACAACTATAAATAAGATAAATAGGAAATCACAGGAAAGACATTAGAATTTAAAAGAGGTTGTAATAGGTTTCCCATAGGGGGTTGGATTTTAGTTGGAACTTAACAGAAGCCAGGGAGATCAGTAATTGAAATGGAGGAAGTAGAGGATTCTAGACATGGGGGACAAGCCAGAGAAAATGCCTACTGGATAAATAAAGTGATAAAGAATGAGGAGTCAGGGTTGACATCCAGGTTGAAAGTCTGGGTGATTGAGACTTGGTGGGATATGATCATAAGTGGAATATGGTTCTGGAAACATGTACTTTTTAAAAAGGAAATTGTATAATAGAAAAGAGAATAGAAAGACAGAGTGCATTGTGAAGTAAGAGCATACATGTATGTGAAGAATTTTAGGAACAAGAATGGGAAATCATTTGGGTAAAGTTCAATGAAGGAAGAAACAGACATAATAGTATCAACAAAGTATAGCAGAGACCACTTTAGACAGCTGCCAAATGAGTCACACACAATCACACACATATACTAATCTTAAGAGCCTTGTATTAGAGTTTAGTTATTTCTTTAAGCATGGAAACCCTTTAATTTATTTAATTTTCTATAGCATTTCCATTTATACAACAGAACACAAAATGAAGATTTTAATTGTGAATCTTCCTTTCATGTCTCTTTTTATTTTTAAAAGTATATGTTTCTATATGTTACATTCAGAACTGTCTTACTTGTTTATGTATCTTCCAAAGTTCTCTGTATTCCCTTCTGTGCATTTGAAGCTAAAAATTTTCAGTGACTCTTTTTTTGTATACCCCATCTTTCACCTTCCCAAATGCCCCCATTTAAAAACAGAAAGAAAAAGAAACAGAGAGACAGATAACCTTGTAACAAATAAATATTGTCATACAAAAAGAATCCACATAGAGGCCAAGTCTAAAACAATATATTCCTTTTTGTACTTTTTCCAACACCTATGAAAAGGAGCTAGTAACTAACATCTATTCTCCAGAGAGAGCTTGGCATTGCATTGATCAGAGTTTTGTGGTATAATTGGGCTTTTTTTTAAAGTGTCGTTCTCCAATGGTGAATGGTCAAAGGAAATAAAACAGACCATATATAAAGGAAGAAATTCAAACCCTCAACAACCATATTTTTAAAAATGTTTCAAATGCATAACATTTAGATAATTTAAAATGAAAGTAGCTCTGAGGTTCTGCTTTACTACCCTTAGATTGGCAAAGTTGACAAAAAAAAGAAAATGACAAATGTTACAGGGGCTTTGGGAAAAGACACACTAATGTTCTATTGATGGAGAAATAAATTGGTCCAATTGTTGTGGAAAGCAATTTGGAATTGTACCTGAAATGTTACTAATCTATGTATGACTCAGCAATACCCTAATAGTCTTTTACCTTAAAAAAAAAGAACAAATAAAAGAATACATATTACACATTTCATGCAATCCATATACAAACATTTTTAAGCAGTTCTTTTTGTACCATAAAAACCTTGTAAACTGAAAGTGTCTTTTGAGAAATGGCTAAACAATTATGGTACATAAATATAAATGTATATTATTGTGTTATAAGAAATAAGAAAAGGATGATTTCATAGAAATATGAAAAACTTTTGTAAATCAATAGAATGAAATGAACAGAACTAGAGGACTGACACAATAACAACATCATAAAGACAAACAACTTTGAAAGACACAAGCATTGGGATCAATTCAATGAAATTCTATGATTCTAGAGGACTAAAGTTTAAGCATGCTACTTACTTCCTGATAAAGAGGTAATAGACCTAAAATGTAAAAGATTTATGTTTTGGGACATGGCCAATGAATGAATTTACATTGCTTGACTATGAATCTTTTCTTTATTTTTTTAATGTAATGTGAAAATAAGCAACAGAAAAAGAAAATGTTACCATTAATTGGAAAAAATTAAGCTACATTAAAAATTTACTTTACAATGTTCCCATCCTTATATTCCATAATCTCCTGATTTTCCTCATTCTAGTATGCATCATTGAACATTATTCAAGACTCACTGCAGCATCTCTTTATAATGGTGTAATCATATCCCATTATATTCATATGCCAAATGTCCTTAGTTCTTCTTTATTTAATAGATATTTCATTTAGTTTCTTGTTCTCTTTTAACTTTGCCCACTCTTTTTAATACCCTCTTCAGGAGAAGAAATTTTGTTTTCCTTGTGGCTATTCTCTCCCTGGTATTATTCTCACTCTTAACACTTTCTCCTTTCTCCCATACTTCCTTGTTTCCTGGTTAAGTTTAATATTTTTTCTATGATAAAGCTATGTGTGTTTGTGTGTATGTGAATAAGTATTTTCAATCTCTTCTGCTCATTTTACAGAAGTGAGATTCATCTTATTCCTGCTACCCCATCCCTACCTTCATGTTTTCATTCTCTTCATTTTATATACAAAAGTTATGAAAAATAACAAATTTAACTGCCTTATTCCTCCTTCTCACACTAGTTAATTCCTCCTTTTCCCCTCTTCAAACATTCAGAAGTCCATTCAAAGGTCCTCTGTTTTTCTTATTTAATTTCTTTAATACACCTTGAATACATTAAAATTCTGAAGGGACATTTTTTTCCCTTTATTATTATGTTAGTACTACATCACACAGTCCTTTCCAATTGCTCAAATTATTTTGCCTTTCTAGTTTTTCTCTAAACTTTTTAAAAATCTTATGTAATTCCTTGAATAGATTCATTATTTTTTTTAGCATTTTAAAGCAATTGAGTTTCCAGTTTTCTCTCTCCCTTCTATCACTCTCTCATCTACTGAAAATACAGTATTTTTAAAACTATTTCCTTTTTTGCCCCTAAATTTTGCTTATATTTCAAAGTTTCTATTCATTTCAGATCTCTTTATCAGAAATGAGAAAGTCTATTTATTATAGAGCGTTTTCTCAAAGAAGTTACAGCGCAACTAGTTAGTGCAGTGGATGGAGCACCTGAAGTCAGTAGGTTCTGAGTTCAAATATGACCTCAGACACTTAACACTTCTTGTTGTGTGACCCTGGGCAAATCACTTAACTCCAATAACCTCCCCAAAAAAAAGAAAAAAAAAGAAATTAATTTACAAAAAGGAGCTGAGATACATAATGATAACTAGCAGGGAGTGGTCAGATAAAGTGAGGATATTTTAAGGTTGGAGGAGATTTGTCTGGAGAAAGCAGGGGGAAAGCCACTAAACAGATAGAAATTGAAGATTAGTGAATAGGGATTTTAAGGGGCAATCTCAAAGGTAAATCAAATCAAGCGTACAACATGGAGGAAAATTTTGCTTTGGCAAAAATTGCTATCTCTTCATGTTAAACAGTGAAAAAGGGTAGATAATGAGAGAAATATCTGAGTAATAAGGGATGATAAAGAAAAAAGAGAACTTTCAGTGAATGACAGTTTTCTCAGAGAATTATTTTTAAGTCTCCAAATATTTATATTAACAAGAGAGAAAAAAGAAAGATTAGAAATTCAAATATATCATTTCAAAAATTAAATAACAAATGAACAAATCTTAAAAACAAAAGAAAAAATATTAAAATTGAAGGCAATTTAAACAATTGAAAATAATATAATTAATAAAAGTGATTTTTCAGAAATTCAGAGAACTAAAAACCAATTTGATATGAAAAGCAAATCAAATTATGAAAATTGGAAAGGAAAGTCACAAGAGATATAAAAGAAAATAAAGAAAATCAGAATTAATTCTACAAAATTATATTACAGCAAAATATTTGAATTAAAATTTTAGATGAATACTATTTAAAAAAATAAATAAAATCTAAATTGATAAACAAAAAATGGCCTCAACAACCTAATCCAAATAACCCAGAGAAATTAAACAAATTACAAATGAATTTTATGGAAACAAGTATCAGAAATAAAATTATTTATAAGTGAATTTTACCAAATATTTAATCAGTAATAAGTCAGTGATATAAGCTGCTTTTCAAAATTAGAAAAAGATGACACTATTTCCAATTTTTTCTTTCAGATCAATATAGCCCTGATATGTAGACTAACAAAAAATAAAGCAGAGAAAAATAACTACTGGCTAACACTAACACTGAATATTTTCACCAAAATATTACATGAAATGCTAGGAAACAGAATACTAAAATAGAGTCAAGAAATTATGCATTATTACCAAATTACATTTCTATTAGAAATGTGAAAGTGGGGGCAATAGGTGGTACAGTGGATAGAGCACCAGCCCTGAAGTCAGAAGCTCCTGAGTTCAAATCTGATCTCAGACACTTAACACTTTCTAGCTGTGTGACCCTGGGCAAGTCACTTAACCTGAATTGCTTCAGAAAAAAAAAAAGAAAAGAAAAAGAAAAAAAAAAGAAAAAGAAATGTGAAAGTGTTTAATGCTAGGAAAATAATTTATATAGTAATACTGTAAAATCAAATGCCTTTATTTACAGATCTAGAAAAAAGTCTTTGACAAAATGTAACACTCATCTAAATTGGTTTTTAGGAGTAGGATTTTGTCTGACTCTGCGAGTCCATTTGGGGTTTTCTTGGAAACAATATCAGAATGATTTAACTTTGCCTTCTCCAGCTTACTTTACAGATGAAAACCTGAGGAAAACAGGGTTAAGTAATTTGGCCAAGGTCATTCAATTAGTACCCGTTCAGGGCTGAACTTAAACTCAGGTCTTCCTGACTCCTGACCTGGTGCTCTATGCATTTTGCCACCTAGCTGCCTACATTCATCTATGTTAAAAGATAATCAAAAGCACAGAAATGGAAGATTCCTCTTTTTTTTAAACACTCATAAAAATACTCATTCAAAACCCAAAGCTATGTTTTTTTAAATAATTGACTCATTCAAAACTTTTAAAATAAAAACATTTTTGACCAATGTGTCCATAATCATCACAATTATTTGACAGCTGTAGAAATGCAAGATATAACAATAAGTTATAGCATGTGGTAGCATGAATAGTACACAAAGCAATCAATTTCTCTGAATAATTAACAACAAAAACAAAAAAGCCCAGGAAAATGAAAGAAAGAGAAATAGCATTTGAAATTAAAATAAAGTAAATAAATCTCCTGGTAGCTGCTATTGTTTGTCCATTCTCAAAGAGGATCATGACATCAGGGAGGTGATGCCATGACATGCAAGTGCATTGGACTTAAGTGAGAGAGGATGGTAGATGGCCCTGGGTGAAATGGGAGACCTTGGCCTTTTTAAGCTAAGATCTTTTTTTTTTAAGTTCCTAATTTTTTTAAG
Organism: Myrmecobius fasciatus; assembly: GCA_023553655.1. Lineage (NCBI taxonomy): Eukaryota > Metazoa > Chordata > Mammalia > Dasyuromorphia > Myrmecobiidae > Myrmecobius > Myrmecobius fasciatus. The sequence continues at coordinate 61,035 of JAJPUD010006919.1, read as the reverse complement.
CAAATTTATTTACTTTCATATACATTGCTTTATGAAACATGTTGGGAGAGAAAAATCAGAGCAAAAAGGAAAAACTATGAGAAAGATAAAAAACCCCCCAAAAATGAACATAGCATGTTTTGATTTTACATTCAGTCTCCTTAGTTCTTTTTCTGGATGCAGATGACTTTTTCTATCCAAAGTCTATTGGGATTGCTTTGTATCACTGAATTCACTGATGAAAACCAGGAATTTCAAAGTTGATCATCACACATTCTTGCTGTTAATCTGTACAATATGTTCCTGATTTTGCTTGTTTTGCTCAGCATCAGTTCCTATAAATCTTTCTAGGCCTTTCTAAAATCAACTTGTTCATAATTTTTTTATAGAACAATAATATTCCATTACCTTCATATACCATAACTTGTTCAGTCATTCCCCAAGTGATAGGCAGCTACTCATTTCTCAATTCTATGCTACCACAAAAAAGTTGAAACAAACATTTTTGCACATATGGGTCCTTTACCTTCCTTTATGGTTTCCTTGGGATACAGAGCCAGTAATGGCACTGCTGGTTTAAAGGGTAGGCACAGTTTTATAGTCTTTTGGGCATCGTTTCAAATTGCTCTCCAGAATGGTTGGATCATTTCACAATTCTACCAACAATTAAGTTAAAATCTTCAACAGGTCTTAGTTTGACTGAGGCTGCACATACTCAGATTAAGCTTTTGAAGCAAAGAATCTCTTCTTTCACCTAGTCCAAAAAAGTCTACATAAATTAATGATTTAATCATTCATTTCTGATGTGGTTTCTAGCCACATCAGAAATGACTCCTAATACATTCACTCTGAGTCAATCAGTACCCAAACAATGATCAAATGGGGTTTGGCCTAGGACCTATTAGTGACCAATTAGAATCAGAATGGTTTTAGTTCAAGCTGGTCCTTAAGAAATAAATTTAGCCAGTGACCAAGATATCTTAAGAGGGCTCAGAGGTGCAAAAGAAAAAAAATGATTTTTAGAGCATCTGTAAGTAAGGACAACATATCCTATATGGACAGAGGAAGGGAAGAAAGGAAAAATGGAAGGAAGAAACAAAGTCTTTCAACTGACCAATTCCAGGCCAGCTTTACTCATACAGGTTTTTTTTTTTGCCCTTCCTTCTCAAAGAGGACCATGACATCAGAGAAGTTAGCTCTCCCTCACTTAAATCCAAATATCTTGGACTCTGTTTACAATGACACTAAGTCATTCAGTCAGTAAATATTTCTGAAATACCTACTATGTTCCAGGCGATATGCTAAGTACTAGGGAAACCTAAAAAGTCCTCAGGGAGTTTGCAAAACTAATAGGGAAGAGAGCTAACAAATAAATATGTCAAACAATTTAAATATAGGATAAAGAAGAAATAATTAATAGAAGTAAATCATTAGAATCAGGAGGAGTTATAGTTATATACAAAGGAAAAGCTTCCTATAGAAATGCGATTTTAGTTAGATTTAAAAGAAGACAATGGGTGTAGATGAGGAAAGAATTATAGGCATAACATAATGCCTAGAACTAAGGCATAGAGTATATTGTTCATGCAACAACAAGAAGACCAATTATACAATATCCATTCCTTCTCATATGGTTCTTATCCATGTTTTTTCTTCAGATACAGTAGAATATAAATTCTTGAGATCAGAAACTTACATTTTGATCTTTCTTTTTTCAATTTCTGGCCCCAAAATGGCACCTAATAAATGCCTTTTGATTGATTTATACAACAAAGAGTTTGAAAGGCATTTTCTGGATTTTTATAATCATTTAATTTTTAATAAAAGTATTTATTAAACATTTTCTGTGTGTTAGATTTTGGAGATACATGCAAAATGATGAAAATTTCCTTACAAATAAGGAGCTTACATGCTAACAGGAGAAATAATAAGCATATTTTAGAGATTAAATGTAAATAAAATAAATATGAATACAAGATAATTATAAAAAAATCAGGAGAGAAAGAAGTGACACATTGTAAAGATAATCTATGCAATCACCAAGCTAAGAATTGTCCCTGCTATTATTAGCAATAACTGGGCATTATTGCTATTGTTCAGTTACTTGTGAGTTTTGCCTGACTCTTTGTGACCCCCATTAGGCTTTCTTGGCAGAGATACTAGAGTGTTTTGCTGTTTCCTTCTCAATTCATTTTATGAGGAAACTGAGGCAATGTTAAGGGCCTTGTCCAGCGTAAGTGTCTGCATCCATATTTGACCTCAGGAAGAAGAGTCTTCCTCACTCCAAGTCTGGCACTCTATCCACTGTGCAACTTAGATATCCTAGCAACCCAACAATACAATGTATAAACAAATCTCCAAAAAATTGTCAACTGGAAACAGATTATATTTAAATAGCTACACAAAGAAAAGATTTTGACCTGTCTTAATGGTGCAATTCTAATTACTGGCTTTCAGTTTCCATTTATTGCCACATTCCAGCACAGGATCATTCTTATTTCTTTTAGTTTAACAGAATAAGATAGATATCAGCCTTTCTTTTTGGTTTTATTTTTTGTTTGTTTTGTTTTGATTTCTGTTATAAGATCATTTTTAATTTGCTCTACTTGGTGTGAAAAGCATTTTGCTTCATTTTAAATAATTCATTTTTTAAAAACGCAGGCCATTTTTATCTTTACATGTATTATCTGCTGCACTGATTGCTGGAAGTGGAGAAATGATCCTGGTTGGTTTAAATGGTCCTAAAAAGGCTTTTATATAGGAAAGAACTCTCTACTTTCTCCTACCCTCACAGTTGTATTTTTTCTTTTCTTTCTTTTTTCTTTTCTTTTCTTTTTTCTTTTTTCTTTTCTTTTCTTTTTTTTCTTTTTCTTTTTTTTTTTTTGCTGAGGTAATGAGGATTAAGTGACTTGCCTAAGGTCACACAGTCAGGAAGTGTTAAGTGTCTGTGACCAGATTTGAACTCAGGTCCTCTTGACTTCAGGGTTCTATCCACTGTATCATCACCTACCTACTCCACAATAGTATTTTTAATCAGATGTAGAGCATTTTATATTAAAGAGTGAAGTTTCTCAATGGTAAGTACTCTTAATTTGTGATGCTTAATAATTTTTTTTGATCCAAGAGATTAAGATACATGTAGCCACATGACCAGATTCAATATGAGATAGTAAGAATGGGATGGGGTAAAAAGCAGAAAATTTTGATAAAACAGCCTATGAAATCGATTTTGGTGCCACTCCCACTAATCTTTACCATATAAAATTCCTTGGAACTGCTCAGGTGATTGACAGGGTTAGAGAGAAATGGGTAGATCATTTAGAGAGATTCACAGAAGTTTCTTATTGAACAGTCTTTGACTGTTCTTTCTACATTATCTTTAACATTCAAGATATTTTTTAAATCAATTCAACTCTAATGGACATTCCATAGAAGAATTCTGCCAAAGTAGCTAGGGGTTTAAGGTTACTTTGGTAATGAAAAGGTTATGATAATTTCTCCTTAACTTCACCATCCACAACAGCAGACAGTTTCTTGTAATTGCAAGTAACTTTTTTTTTTAAAACAAATAGCTAAGAAGAAAAACAGTTTAATTAAAATGAAGGCTTGGAATCTTCAAGAAACTGTAATAAGTGTAACCTCCATTGCTAAGCAACATGATTTTTAGTTAAAAAGAAATTGGCTACAAGAAAATGCTGCTATTATTCGTACTGTGAGTAAAGATGTTCATCTTTAAGGTTCCTTCTGATTCCACCATTGTATGACTCTATTATTCTCTGCTGATACCAAGACAACATAAGCAGCCCCACTGGGAATGAATATGGGGCATTACTTTAAATACAGGTTGTAGGGTGGGAGTTGAGAGGAATTGGATCTACATAGGCCCCTCTATTAAGATAAACAAAATTTCTCTGATTATGCAAATTTTAAAACATTAAAAAAAAACTCCTGATTACTCAGCTTTTCTTCTTAGGTTTAATTAGATTTTTATGTTAGTTTCTTGTCTAATAAAAGCTGAAAAGGTAGCAGGAAAAAATTTACTTGCTGTAGACTGGATAAATAAGGTACTTCAGTTGATGTTTCTCTGGCGATTAAATGAAATGTTTACTAAAGCACAAAAAAGATAACTAGGTTCCTCTAATTTGATAACATCACATTCTCTTTGGAAATTTCTACTGAGCAAAAAAAAGAGCTTAAGTAACTCTAGTAACTCTGGGAACTAACATGAAAAGTTAATGGTGCATGTCTCAATAGGTGGGTCCCATTTACATTTGATAATGCACTAAAAGCAATTTTTAATAGAACATCTGCATTCTGCAGGACTCTGATACCTCATAAAATGTTTCTTTTCTAATCCTCCTAGCTACCCTTTGAAGTCAATATTTATTTTATAGTCATCTTATTAGTAGTAAGCTAATTGACTACCTGTAAGATCTAACAAGAATTAATAGTTATATAAGTAAAAAGAAAAGAAAAAAATACATAAGTAAAATTATTGGGTGAAAGGGAAAAGGCATTTCTTCTCTTTCTACTGGACTATGCTATAATCTATTCAATTTCATTTATCCATTCAACTATATTAATAAATCATGTGTATTGAAAATTATGCTAGTTAGTAAGAAAGACAAATTTTAGAGCTTAAAACATATTAAGGGTGAAGATACAAAGCTGAATCATTATAATAGTTCATGTGATGTGATAAATATAATGTTATTCAATCACTTTTCAGTATTCCTGACTGTGACATAATTTAGGGTTTCCTTGGCAAAAATACTGGAACAATTTGCCATTTCCTATTCCAGTTCATATTACAGATGAAGAAACTGAGGCAAAGAGAATTAAATGACTTGGCCAGGATCACATAGTGAGAGTCTGAAGCCAGATTTGAACTCATAAAGAAGTCTTTCTGATTACAAATCTGGTAATTCTATTCACTATACCACTTAGCTGCCCTGTTAAATGTGATAGAGAGTTACAAAATGTAATATGACAGGTAACATAGTAGAAGAAATAGAAGACTAGCCTTAGAGTAGGGAAGAGTTACAAAGTGTAGTATCAGAGGTAACATGGTAGAACAGATAGAGGACTAGCCATAGAGTAGGGAAAGCCTATCACCCACACACTCTAACAGGTTTCTTCAATTCTTAGTCTCACCTTCTCTGAGAATCCTTTGTGGATCCCCTTCAACCTTACTTTCCCCCTCCGAGATCATCATATAACTTGTTTGTACATAGCTGTTTACATGTTATCTCCTCTATGGGACTATGAGTTCTTTGAGAGCAGGCTCTCATATGCTCTTCTATATATCACCATCCCTTAGCAAAGTGCCTGGCTTATAATAAATACTTAATAAATGCTTGTCTGCTTGGATGACTCTCTTATTGTCCTGAGTGACTATCTAGGACAATGTATAGTACTAGTGTTATTGGTTTACATTTGTGGAGAGAGCTTTTACCCTACTACTTCTCTACACTGACAAAATAACAGATCAGGATCAAAGTAAAAAGGGGCAGCTAGAGGACATAGTGATTAGAGTGATGCACCTGGAGTCAAGAGGACCTGAGTTCAATTTCATCCTCAGACACTTAACTAATTGTGTGACCTTGGACAAATCACTTAACCTGTTACCTTCTGTTTCCTCGTCTATAAAATGAGATGGAGAAAGAAATGACAAACCACTTCAGTATTTTTATCAAGAAAAACCCAAGTGGGATCATGAAGAGCTGGACATGACTGAAAACCAACTGAACAAAAATAAATAAATAAAGGAAGGGAGGTTGATCATTGTCATGGGGATTTGGAAATCCCCATGCTCCAGGGAAGAAATAGGTGGCAATTGAAATGTAGTTTATGATATTTTAAAATCTTTTTTTGTGAACTAAACAAACATCAGTAAACATTATTTTTCCATAAAAAGTCACATTTGGACCCTATTTGGTTTCTCATAAGTTTGTCTCATTACCTTAGCCTGCATTTTCTTCAAAGCTGAGCCTCTTCAAAAATGAAAAAAAAAATGTCACACATACCATAGGATTTTGTACATTTTCAACAAAGGATTTTCATAAATATTATATTCTTCATTTTCATAATAATGTCAGTGACAAAGGATGGGAGAGGGATTTTCCTTTTATAGATGGAAAAATTTAAAATGGTTACCTAATTTTGGAAAGGTCATGATTATGGAAAGCAATCCTTGTCTTCTGCTTTACTTGAGTATTGAATTCATTGGTGATAATCCCCCTTAGATTTCTAGAAGCACGATGTCTCACATTGTACTCTTTACTGTCTTCTAACCCACATAATGTTTTCTTTTTCAGTAACTTCTTTCTAACTCTTTTAAGGCTAAAATGTTTCCTTTCCTCCCAACTGATCATTCCATAACTATCCATTATATCACATTCTTCTACATAGCATAGAAAACCAATGTTTAAAAACTCAAATACATTGATTCAGAAGGACTTGAGATGAGACTTATTATTGACTTTTGTATTAGTTTCAGAATAGATTTGCTAATAGCATAATAATAAAAGCTAACATTTATACAAGCCACTAATATTTGCAAAATACTTTATATGCATAAATTCATTTGATCCTCACAACAACCCTGTGAGATAGATGTTATTATCTCTTTTTTACAGATCAGGAAACTAAACCAGTGAGAGAGGTTAGTGACTTGGCCAGGATCTCCTAAAAAGTGCTTTAAACAGGATTTGAAATCATCTTTTATGACTTCTAGTTCAGCACTCTCTCAACTGTGCCACTTGCTAGCATTGCTATAGCACTTTATGGTTCACTGAACACTTTATATATATTTCACTAGATTATCAAAATAGCCTTGTGATAGAAGTGCTATTATTATCTTCATTTTACAGATGAAAAAGATGAAATGAGGCTTAAAGATCAAATCATTTACCAAGGGTAACACAGCTAATAAGTATTATAATAAGCTAAATAAGTATTAAATTCAGGTGTCCATGACTTCAAATGTAGATTTCCATCCCAAACCCAAAATCTAAATTTCTGCCTCCCAGGAAGATGTGAAGAACTCAGTTACATTAAGGATTTCTTCATTCTGATGGTCTTTTCTTAGTTCAAACCCTTCTTGACTTACCTAAATCATTTAAACCACACTTTCCTGATTACTGTCTCATCTTCACATTTTCATATCACTACTCTCTCCAGTTTCTCCTCCACCCTGTCTGACAATACTTTCTTGGTTTTTGTTTTTTATCGGCTCATCACCCATATAATTTCCCTAGCAATATTCCTTAAGGTTCTAGACTGGCCTATCATCTTCATTGTGATCTTCATCATCTCTTCCTCTTTCTTGAAATGCTTTTATCTACAAAGAGAAAGAGTTGAGCTGTGGCTTGACATCTTCTCAGTCAAGTCATCTTCTTTCTTTTCAGAGAAAGAAGAATGTATGTCTTTTATTCCATGTATCTCAAAAGCTTATAATCCTGTATCAGGTTAATCCTCTGATGGGCATTTGAAAGGCCATTGTTTTACCTGCTAGCTTCTGGTCTCAAAACACCTGGAAGGAATCCCTGTCATTGTCTCACCTGTTAGCTTCTGGACTCAAAATACCTAGAAGGAATCTCCTCTGTCTTGAAGATCAACTCTTTCTGTCTTTTTCTCTGCTCTTACTTATGATTGAGGGAGAAAATTGAATTGACTCTATTCTAAGCCAAATCTAGCTTAGATTTAAGCTGCATTCTTTGGACACATTCTACAGTAAGGCTTCAGAGAGAGACTTCAGAAGAGATTCTATTATAATACTTGGAATAGGAACTTTAAATGCTAGTTGACAATTCATGATTCCTAAAGTTGTCCTGCCTGATGTGAACTTATAGTCAAAGTACAATGTGTTAAGCTAGTTACAGTATATGTACATTAAAAGAATCATCAAGCATGTTTCTATTATGTCTGTATTTAAACATTCTGTTTTGTATTCAACAAACTGTTACAAAATAAAATGTTTTTCTTGTTACATACAGATACTTATTCTTTTTATTCCCTTAATAGACTTGTCTCTCTCTAAAAAGGGAGGAGGAAGGGTTAAAAATTCTTATTTTAAAATTTCCTCTTCTTATATATAATTTCAGGCTATGACCTTCAAATATAAGGTTCTTTTTGCCTTAAATCTCTTAGCAACTTGTACCCTTCCTACTTTTCCAGTCTTCTCAAACTCTACTTTCCTAAATAGATACTATGATTAAGCCACGTTGACCTTCTTCCTATTCCTCAAACCCAATTTTGCATTTCTCATCTTTGTTCCATGATTTGTTACCCATGACTGAATACTTTCTGTCTTCACCTGTTTCTTCTAACTTCCATTAGGACTTTATTATAGTCTTACCTTTTGTAAGAAGCCTCCCTCAGCCCTCTTCTGTACCATTTCTAGTGACTTTGCTCTGAGATTATTTCCCTTAAACTTTGTGTATATTTTGGACATATATAGCTGGTTAATTTGTTGTCAATGTAATTACCTTGGGGGCAAAAACCACGTTTCTCTTTCTTTGCATTCCTAGAACTTGGCACAGTTCCTGAAATATAATAAACTCCTAATAAATGCTAATTATTATTATTGTTGCTGGTAATGGTGGTGGTGATGCTGCTGCTGCTGCTGCTGCTGCTGCTGCTGCTGAAATGTCATTGATAACCTAAAATAACCAGGAAAAGAAAATGGGCAATTTAGGTTTCATGGTCTATTAGAAATGTGCCAGAGCAAGTGTTTCTTCAAAATAATCATGTGTGACATTTGATATCCATCAGTTCCTACAGATCCTTCTTTCAGGAATTCAGTTTTTCTCCTCTGTAAAATATAAAGGTTACGGGGCAGCTAGGTGGCGCAGTGGATAGAGCACCAGCCCTGAAGTCAGGAAGACCTGAGTTCAAATCTGGTCTCAGACACTTAACATTCCCTAGCTGTGTGACCCTGGGCAAGTCACTTAACCTCAATTGCCTCAGCAAAAAGCAAAAAAAAAAAATATATATATATATAAAGGTTACATTAAGATGTTTTCTAGACTTCCTTCTGGCTCTAAAGTTACAATACTATGGGTTCCTCGTCAATTTTCACCATTTCAGCAACTGACTAAAAAGAACACTAGGGATCTTTTTTTTTAAATTGCAAAAGCACTGAAAAAAACTCAATGTATATTTTAAAATAAATTTGAAAGTGCTAATCAAAAGGCAATGTTGGGTGGCTTGCAGCTTCTTCTGTGTCTTTATTTGCCCCACCCACTGAATGTCTTTTTAGCCCATTGTCTCTGAAAGCTTTGAAAAGGGTCAATTCTTCCTTTGCATTTTTATTCAGCACCTCTCCATCCCATCTTTTTGTCTTCAGCTTTTTGTCTTCAGGTCCAATTGCTTTTAGCTGGATGAAACACCAAACTTTGTAATAATAAGTGCAACAAACTCATTTCCAAGGTAATTGCTCCTCCAAATAACCCCATTTAAAATGACTTAAGATTTGCAAAAGTGACTTCATTTTTAGGAGAAAAGAATTGGTCTTATATAATTTTGATATTCTGGCTATTTCCACTGGCTCACTGCTATGCATTTCCATGCAGGTGGTAGCCTAGAAATGAGTACATGTGGGGCATTTTGTTCAGAGCATACTTATAATACCTTTTCATATTTCTTATTAGTATTATTATTATTAGTAGAGGTATTCCAACCAGAGTTCTGAAATTTTGCAAATGGTCCTGGCAGCCCTTTTAAAGTACCCTGGTTCATTAGATTAAACAACAGAAAGTCCATTCTGTGGGCCAGCTGAAGTGTTTGCCTGTTCTTTGCTAACCAACAGCTTTCAAGTTTCCTTTGAAATCTTCACATTTAAAAACATTCCATCACTGAATTCTGAGACACATTAAGTATATAAAACAGACACATTAAGGCAGATAAAACAGAACTAGGAGGCAATTCCACAAGTTTTAAATAATTTTTAATGGATGATTGTAAAATTATATCACTCATGTCAACATTTTAAAGATCCATGATTTCCTAGGGATGGGGGCTTACTCTTTAGACATGGATTTAAAACTTCAATGCCTTAGGAATTGCTGTTTATGAGTTGCCGTGGCTAAAAAATACCATCATCAAGTAGCCAAGTTTCTAGTTATGAGGACATTATCAAACACTGAATTGAATGACTGAACCTGCCTCATTTTCTTTGTCAAAATAATTGGTCAAGGATGACTTCAAATAACTGGGAGGATTAGCCAAATTTAAAGCACGATAAATGTAAGTGTCAGAAAAAAATAGTGAAAAATAAGGTGACAATGACTTTATCTGAGTTATGGTTTTCTTTTGAAGCAATTGAAATCCATTGTACTATCCTCTCAATCAAAACTCATCTACTTCCTTCAAATGCCATGAGTCATCCACCCTATAACTGCTTCTAAGGGCAATTTCATGGCTTCAAATAACTGATCAATTATTCTCTTTTGCTACACAGTTTAAAGAAACATGTTTTAATTGTGTCACCTAGGACATAAATTAAATATATTGAAAGATTTCCTGACTCTCAGGATTATTAAACACTACAGAGATCCTTCCACAAAGACTGTAGAAACTCTTTCCCTTAGGATATTTTGTGAATTAAATAGCTCCTTTTTGGTGCAAGATGAATAATTTTCATCCTTATAGATGCTGGCCAAAAAAACTTGTTTATCTACAAATTGTATACATGCTTTCTTTTATGTTCTTATTAGTCAATTCCCGGATGGTATAAATGTTATCATTACTATGTTTTAGAAATTCAGTATAGTATCTACTTAAGTAGTAACATGGCATATTAGACAGCATGCTAGGCTTGGAGTTCAAGAATATTTGTGTTCAAATCTCATCTGTGAAAAGTGCTGCCTATGTACCATGGTCAGTCTTAGGTATTTCATCTGTCTCCTTCAGATTGCTCCATTGAGTCATAGATAAACTATAATTTACTTTGGTGGAGGAATTTCTCTCTGCTGGAGTTATTACATGTTCTGCATATATAGTATGCAAAAGCATAACATTTAATAAATATTAATTGATTTACTTTTCATATAAGAATGGAAATCAAAATTTGCTCAACAATCCTTATCTCGGATCAAGTAAAAACAAAAATAGATCTAATTAAAAGAGATAAGGAAGGAAACTACATTTTACTAAAGGGTTCCATAGACAATGAAGCAGTATCAATACTTAACATATATGCACCAAGTGGTATAGCATCCAAATTCCTAGAGGAGAAGTTAAGAGAGATGCAAGGAGAAATAGACAGTAATACTATACTAGTGGGAGATCTCAACCTTGCTCTCTCAGAATTAGATAAATCAAATTCCAAAATAAATAAGAAAGAAGTTAGGGAGGTTAACAAAAGGCTAGAAAAGTTAGGTATGATAGATCTCTGGAGGAAATTGAATGGTGATAGAAGGGAGTATACTTTTTTCTCAGGGGTTCATGGAACTTATACAAAAATTGATCATGTGTTAGGGCATAAAAACCTCAAAATCAATTGCAGAAAAGCAGAAATAGTAAATGCATCCTTCTCAGATCATGATGCAATAAAACTCACATGTAATATAAGGCCAGGAGAAAATAGGCCACAAGTTATTTGGAAATTAAATAATCTAATCCTGAAGAACGAATGGGTGAAAGAGCAAATTATAGACACAATCGAAAATTTCATCCAGGAGAATGACAACAATGAGACAACATACCAAAATTTGTGGGACTCGGCTAAAGCGGTTATAAGGGGTAATTTTATATCTCTAGATGCTTACTTGCGTAAAACAGAGAAGGAGAAGATTAATGAACTGGGCTTACAATTAAAAAAGCTAGAAAAAGACCAAATTACAAACCCTCAATTAAATACCAAATTGGAAATTCTGAAAATTAAAGGGGAGATCAATAAAATTGAAAATAAGAAAACTATTGAATTAATAAATAAAAGTAAGAGTTGGTTTTATGAAAAAACCAACAAAATAGATAAGCCTTTAGTTAATTTGATTAGAAAAAGAAAAGAGGAAAATCAAATTATTAGTCTCAAAAATGATAAGGGAGAACTTTCCTCCAATGAAGAGGAAATTAGAGTAATAATTAGGAGTTTCTTTGCCCAACTTTATGCCAATAAATTTGAGAATGTAAATGAAATGGAGGAGTATCTACAAAAATATAGATTGCCCAGATTAACAGAAGAGGAAATAAATTATTTAAATAGCCCTATTTCAGAAAAAGAAATAGAACAAGCTATTAATCAACTCCCTAAGAAAAAATCTCCAGGACCAGATGGATTTACATGTGAATTTTACCAAACATTCAAGGAACAATTAATCCCAATACTATATAAACTATTCGAAAAAATAGGGAAAGAAGGTGTACTACCAAATTCCTTCTATGACACAGATATGGTGCTGATAGCTAAACCAGGTAGGGAGAAAACTGAGAAAGAAAACTATAGACCCATTTCCCTAATGAATATTGATGCAAAAATTTTAAATAAGATTTTAGCAACAAGATTACAGAAAGTCATCCCCAGGATAATACATCATGACCAAGTAGGATTTATACCAGGAATGCAGGG
>JAJPUD010006919.1:25830-42325 GCA_023553655.1 Myrmecobius fasciatus | reverse complement strand
GGCAACAACAGTACTATATGACGATCAATTCTGATGGACATGGCTCTCTTCAACAATGAAATGTTTCAAACCACCTCCAATTGTTCACTGAAGAAAGCCATATACACCCAGAGAGAGGGATGCGAAATGTGGACCACAACATAACATTCTCATACTCCTTGATTGATGTTTGCTTACATTGTGTTTCCTTTATCTGATATATCGTTTGTGTAGATAAGATTTTTCTTGCACACCAATGATAAGTTTGGAAATATGTATACATATATTCGATTTGCCAATATTTTAACATAATTAACATGTAGTGGATATCCTGCCATCTAGGGGAGGGGTGGGGAGTTGGGGGGAAAAACTTGTAATGGAAAGCTATGTAAGGGTTATTGTTGAAGAATTACCCACACATATGTTATGCAAATAAAATAAAAATTAAAAAAAAATTTGCTCAAAGCAGAATTTCTAACTACAAAATATTTCTCAGAACGTACCATTTAGTGATCTGTGCCATTCCCAATCTTGTTTCTACCCCTCTCTTGCCACTTGTGCCAAGTTTCATTATATTTGCTATATTATACATTATATTTGCTATATTATATTTTCAATTAACAAATGAAAATCTTGAAATTCTAACAATAGCTTGAGTGAAATGGAATCAAATCCTTGGAAGGAAGGAAGGCTTAACTAATCCTTGTTTTACTCACTTTCACCATCATGTGACCCATATTTGATCTAGCCCCTAAAGTGGTAAAATTAGACCCAATATTCTAATATGGGCTGAGGCATGTGTGACATAATAGATATGGAATATTTTCCACCATCACTATCTACAATGCAAGGGCCATGTATGGACAAAGTAGTTATGCATTTTTTGCATTGATAGGAATAGGGAGGAAGGAGCCAGGAGCATTATAAGACCATATTTCTCTGATAATGCTTTTTCAGTTGACGCTCTAGTGTCCTAGAAGAACACTTTATTTCTCTTGTTGTCTTTCATCTCCATTAGAATGTACTTCCCCGACATCTTAAAAATGTTGCAAGCTCCTAATGAAAAGTAATTATTATGTATTAGAATCAATCAACTTAATATTTAGTGTGGATTTTCAAAAGAATAGCAGCAAATTTTAAGGAAAGAATTTCTCTATATCAATGGGAGGTTATAGAAAATGGAAAATGTCTTGACATTTTGCCCTTTCTTAAAATAAATGGGTTTTTCCACAGACAAAAATTTGGAAAGTCATTTGTATAGTAGTATTCTCTTAGCTTCTTTTCAGGCATTGAAAAGATTGATGGAAGACCAAATATCTGGATGAAGACTGAAAATGCCAAAATTAAAATGGAAAAATTCCAATAATCCTGCAAAACTGAAGTACTTAGAGTTTTAATTAAGTTTTCTTCACATGGTAGTTATAAGTGCCAGAATTGTAAATGAAAAAAGTAACAGGCAGCTAAAGCTATTACTGCAGAATCCAAGATCCCCACCGTCCAAGTAATCTAGTAAATACTTGATTATTCTATTGAAGTATTCTTGCAAGTTTCTCCATAAAGCTCCCCTTTACTTCCTGAAGCATCACAATTACTGAATGAAATTAATTGATAAGAAGTTTTTCTGCCCATTAAGCCTAGCATTTTCTTCTTTGAAACTTCTATACATTGTTCCTGGTTCTGCACTCTGGGATCAAACAGAATAAGGTTAATCAGTCTTTCTTATAATTCACATATAAAGAATCACAACAGGATATGTATTCTCTATTATTGCATTAGTTAGTATGACTGAAGAAAACATGGTTTGTTCCATATAATTGTCAATAAAAACTTACCTGTTCATTTCTAATTCTCTACAGGGAAAATTCTCATTAAGATTTTAAAAGATGAAAAAATAGGCATATGGGTCTGTGATAATGATATTTTGCAATTGTCCTTTCTTTAAGATATCTTAAAATATAAACTCTGAGTGCTTTACATTTTTGCCTCCAACTTCCTTTGCCTCCATAGGATCTAAGTCAAGTTCAATTTATCTTCTTGACTTTATTTTCCTTAAGTGTCACTTCCATCTTCTACTATAAAATAGATTTAGTTCTGAAGTGATAGTGATTAAATGTGATGATTCCATCGACATCCATGATAAGAATATAAACTTGCCAAGTCTGTTTTATTTCAAATTTATTTGTTTTCTTCTCATTCATAAATACCTTAATATGGTTTTAGATCTCCTAATAAGCTTCACATAAACTTATTTTCTCTTCAGCAGCTTTGTGTCAGTTTTTGAGGCAATTTTTGTTCAGAAACTTTTATACTTCTTTTTAAAAATCTTTTAAAAAATCCAAATTTTAAAGTGGTTTTGTGCTTAATTGTTATATCTCTTTACTAAGAGCAAATGTTTGTTGGCAAGGCAATTTGGGAATTCTCTTGATTTCTTGATTAGGTTGATATCAGTTTCACAGAACATAAACTTCTCTATGAAACAGAAATATTAATGCCTTTAGTTTTCTCTCTTTTCTGTTTTATAGTTATTATCTTATTTAGACATATAAGACTACAACTATTATTATGGCATGCATTGTCTCATTTTCCTCTTTAGCCTTACTTCTAATTTGGTATTATTTTTGACCTTTGCTTTATTCACTTGTTAGTTTAATTACATAATTCAAATGACACTGATATCATTTACTAAACATTGTTTATCTATTACAATGCAGTCAATTACATTTTTATAATGCTCAGAACACATTTATTTCAATAATAAAAGGCAAGTTTCATATATGGTGAAGGGAGAGTAGTGCTGATTCTTTCTCATATTAAATCACTATATAGGATGACAAAATGAATGGGGATGGTTGAGGAGAAAAGTAAAGTTTGGGGGGTGATATCAGTTTTAAAGTACATCAACATCAAAACAAGGGAATATTAAAACTGTGATGACCAGAATCAATTATTTTTATAGAGAATATCATTTGTTTAGATAATAAACAGACTTCAATTGTGCCAAAATGCTCTACAAAGAATACCTTTGATTTAAATTCTTGGATTATAAAAATTATTTAATCTTCAATGGCTACTAGAGATTTAAAAAGTTCTCAGAATACTTTTGAAAACTACTAGGTGGTAGAGGATGAAAGAGATAAATTCAGGAATAAAGTAATTATAAGCTGAAATTGACTTGTCCTGTAGATAAGCTATGAAGTGTCCTCTCAAGCATTAAATATCTGTCTGTCTATCTATCTATCTATTTATCTACCTATCTATATATCTATATTCAAAAGAGAGATTGAATGAAGGAAAAGGAGGATTAGGTAGTTAAAACAACTTCTCTTTCCTCATTTATTTCAGACAGGGTTAATCTTACCTTGCAAGGGTATCATGGAGAATATTCCAATCTTTAATATTTCCCTTGAACTACTTCAACTGTATAGCAATAGTACTTTTTAAAAAAATACAAAATACAAAAAGTCATTAATAAGAGACAAAGAGAGAACTAATCTGGAAACTATATGTAAGAACATTGCTAAAATGTTTATACTGTTTGGCTAAACACAACCACAACTATTCTCCAGAGAGAAAGAAAAAGAAGAAAAAATCTACATGTGCAGAAATATTTTCATAATGGAAAAGAACTCAACACTTGAGGGTATAACATGGAAAAAAGCAGAACAAAATTGTGGTACATTAGTGCAATGAAATATTATTCCAACAAAAATTATTAAAAGAATTGTGTCAGAAGAACTTGGGGAATATATATAATAAACTGATACAGAGTGAAGTGGGCAAATCTAGAGAACAATTTATGTAATAATATCTAATAAGCAATCACAATCTAAGGACACCAGTAGTAAATTATGTCAATGACTTCCTAACAGGGAGGTAATACAATCATTTATAATTCATTCAATTCATGATGCAGAATGATACATGTTTTCACACATGGTCAATGTTGGACATTGCTTTTAACAATACATATTTGGTAGAATGCTTTTGCTTTTCTTTCTTTCAATTTTGGGTAGAGGAAGCTATTAATAGAGCTATCAGAACTTTAAAAAAAAAGTGAGGAAAGAGAATTATTGGATAATTTTAAAATGTACACAAGAGAATAGAAAGAAACACAAATAGGACAATTTTGAAAGTAACAATTTATATACAATTGGAAGTTTTATATACAATGATCCTATTCTGGTCTATTTTGTGTATGGAAATGTTGAGAATAAGGACACATTTTTTCCTATCTAAAAGATTCACATTCTTAGGTCAACATGTTAGTGTTTGTATATATATTCAACTACATCCAAAAGGTTTTACTTAAATCTACACCCTCAAAAAAGATGAATGGTTTGACAAGTTTAGGACTGGTAATTTAAATCAGCAGACAAAGAAAGAGGAAAATCTGGAAGGAAAGTTGAATGACACCATTCAAAGTCTGTTTTATATGGTGAATCAAAATGGGTAATTTCTGAAGAAATTCATTTTTCTATGTGTTTAATTCAGAAAAAGAAAGCTCGGGGAAAAGCCATTGTCATTCCAATTTAATAAGTGCTACAGCAAAGATGGGAATCTGATAGAATGATTCCTAATTACAAGTGGCACTCTAAGCATGTTGAAATGATCATTTTCACCATCTCAGCACACTCATCTGGGCAACTCTACCCAGCCTGATATTGTTTTTTGCTTCTTCATCACAAACTTGAGACACTTATTTTTGTGGCAGGGGGCATTGAACTTTCTTCCCCTTTTAAGCAATTAGCTCCTGGAGCTTGTCTAAAATCATGGGAATATGATTTTGATTTTTCCCCACTTACTAGTATTTTTTCAATACATATAAAGGTAGTTCTCAACATTCATTTTAATAACATTTTGAGTTCCTCCCTTCTCTGGCTAAGATAATAAGCTATAAGTTATACATGCAAAATCATGTTAAATATATTTCCTTATTAGTCATCTTGTGAAAGAAGAATCAGAGCAAAAGAGGAAAAACCATGAGAACAAAAAAGCAAGCAAAAACAAAACAAATGAAAAAAGTATGCTTTGATCTGCATTCATATAGTTCTTTCTCTTGTAATAGATAACATTTTTCCCATCAGAAGTATTTTAAAATTGTTTTACATCATTGTATTGTTGAGAAGAACTAAGTCTGTCGGAGATGATCATCATATAGTGTTGCTGTTACTATATTCAATGCTCTCCTGGTTCTGCTCACTTCACTCAGTCTTTCCAGGTTTTGCTGCAATCTGCCTGCTCATTATGTCTTATAGAACAACAGTATTCCATTGCATTCATATAACGCAACTTATTCAATTCTTTTCCAATTGATGGGTACCCTCAATTTCCAATTCTTTGTCACCACAAAAAGAGATGCTATAAATACTGTTGTACATGTGGGTCCTTTTCCTATTTTTTATGGGATACAGACCTAGTAATGGTATTCCTGGATCAAAGGATATATAGATTTATAGCCTTTCAGTCATGGGAAAGATGGTTTTCACCTTTCATCTTGCTTTGGGGAATTGGGGAGAGTTGAGGACATAGGATTAGATGATTTGAAGTCATTCCATTTCCTCAAAATATTCATTCTCTTTATCCCTTCCTTCCATTCAATTACTATGAAATATGTTAACAGTCTATAATATTTGACCTTTTCCATTTCCTAGTTCCAAATACTATGTCCTAAAATATTTTTCATTTTTCTCCCACACCTTTACATTGAAGTCTTTAAATGTATTAGGTTGGAGCAATATGTTGCAATAGTGTTATATTTGGAGTTAAAGGACCTGGTTCGTAATCTGATTGCATGGAAGATTCCTTAATGCTCATGAGCAAATTGCTTCATCCCCCTGTAGTGCAATTTCTTTATTTGTGTACTGGTGATATTAGGCAAGATTACCATGAAGGTGCCTTCTACATCTGAATCTAGGATCCCATAATTTTATGCAGTTTTTCATAGGACGTTTTTTTACTTGACATATTCTGCACTAGATGTTTATATTTGATAATTGCAACTATTTTTGAATTTGTTCACTAGCCTATACAAATCACAAATACTTAAGATCAACAATCCCCCCACAAACAACATTTCATATTGCCTTTGGAGATATGAAATAAACATAATGATTTAGATTTTTCATAGAATATATGTATATATATATGCATGTATATATATATTTCATAGAATAACTTGGGAATCAAGTTGCCATAGAAACACAATTTCTTACAGTTTCTGGATTTATTTGTGTTGAGAATGTGGATGTCCTAAAATCCAGTCAACAAATCAATAACCTTTTATTAGATGCAAACTTATATACCAAACACTGTGCTGTGTTGAGGAAAGAAAAGTAAAAGATCACTCCTTCCCTTGAAGAACTCACAATCTAATAGGAAAGATAACACATAAATGACCGCTAAACAAGCTACATATAGGTTAAAGGAGAAATAATCATCAGAGTAGGTATTATAATTAAGAGGAAAATAATGGGAAAATGTTATCTATAGAAAAAAGATACTATCTGATACTTGAAGGAAGCTAGAGAAGCCAGAAGGCAAAAATGAAGAGGGAGAGCAGTGTAGGCATAGAGAGTAGCCAAAGACAATGTCTTGTCATTTTCTCCCTCTGCTCCATTTTTCATCATTGCTTCCAATGAACTGAGGTTCACATATCATAGGGGATAGAGGGCTGGACTGAAGTACTAAATTTAAATTCTGCCTGAGACAGTCAACAACTATGTGATCATGGGCATATCACTTAGCTTCTCATAATCTCAATTTTCTCATCTATCAGATGGGTATATAAAAAAAGTATTCGTACCACACACCATGTAAGATTTTGTGAAGATAGTTTTTTTTGCAAGCTTTAAAGTGATATACATGTGAGTTATTATTATTATGGTTTTTTGTGGGTATCCATGGCCAATGAATTCACCACCCAGTGGACAACTTTTTCTACCTAGCTAAGTTTGCTATTACTGGAACCATACTGGTGATGATAGTGAATTTGCTATTTAAATCACAAATTAAATCACCGTACAAGAGATTTCAGTTCAGTTAGTTACTGTTGCTGTTTTATGTTTAAAGTATTAAAGTGTTGTTATTTGTTTTCTTTCTAATCTGTTTTACTGAAGCATCAAAAACATAGAATGTGGATTTTGGTACGTTATTTAACAAAGCTAATTGACATCCATATTTAAAAATCATTGGTAAATGAATCATCTCCAAATCAATAGGCTGATCACAGATATTTTTTCATGCTTTAATAGATAAGCAAAAATTGTCTAGAACATTTGAATTGTCTTTTTAAAATGGAAATGCAAGTTAATATATTATTTCTTTTAATGATAGCTTAAATATATGAACAAAATATTGATGTTTAAATGTTAACTAATTTTCTTAAGCACACAAAATGTTTTCTTAAAATAAAAAATCTAAATAGGCATTCAGCCAAGTTGACATGAAGAAAATAAGCTGGAGGTACAAAGATACCCTGATAGAAACTATTCCTGTGGGGAAGTTAGGTGGTGAAGTGGATAGAGCACCAGCCCTGAAGTCAGGAGGACCTGAGTTCAAATTTAATCTCAAACATTTGACATTTCCTAGCTATATATCCCTGGGCAAGTGACTTAACCCCAATTGCCTCAGCAAAAAAACAAAAACAAAAACAAAAAAGAGCCCCATACTTTTCTAAATTGTTGGGAAAACAAAATGAGATAATTTAATCATGTACAATATTTTGCAAACTCTGAGACAATTGGCATTTATCACTAATAAATTTTATTTTTATTTTAATCAATTCACTGCAATATCCAAAGGCTCATTAGAACCAGTGATTTAAAGCTAGACAATATATTAGAGGTTCTATAGACCAACAATATCATTTTACATATGAGAAACTTGAGGCCTACAGAAGATTTGTGATTTCCTTAGGATCACAAAGAAAAGTGGTAAAGCTGCAATTTGAATGAAAGGCCTATGGATCTAAAAAGAATATTCTTTCCAATATATCATACTGCTTCCCTAAGTTTATTATTCTTTAATCGTCTTCATCACTGTGTTAACTATTTCCTAAATTGAGTCTCCTGAAAATGTGATAAGCATATCTCATTTGTATCTTTATTCAAATTGTTGATAAAAATGTTAAACTACACAGAGTCAACAATGAATCCCTAAGGCACTTTATGGGAAATCTCCTTCAAATTGATATCAGGTCATTATTCTTTGTGTCAATTGATTTAACCAATTTTGATTCAATCTTATTGCATTTGTATCTAATACATTTATCTCTTCATATTTTGCACATTCAAAAACAAGGCAATGCAAAATTCCAGAAATTTTGATAGTCAATATAGCCACTCATTACTTACTGCAGAAACATGATGGACCATGGAAACATTAATTTAGAGTGTAACCTGATCTTCAAGCATTGTTGAGAAAGATAAAATGAACAAAATATAGCATGAAAGGCAAAGTGAGTAATTAAGGGAAAGAATGAGCATGTAGAGAAGCACACAAAACTATTATTGTGAAATCCAATTATTATTCTAAGAATATTTGTAAATGAAATTGTAAAAAACTAAATGTTTCTGAAATGGAATTGATCCCTTAATGTTTCCATGGTGATCAGTTCACATAGACAGAAACATTTTTTATGAATTTTACCACCCCAGTATTTGATGTACTGTATGAAAATATCTCAGGTGAACTTTAGAAAATGATATCAGGAAGAAGGACAGAAAGCAGACACAAACATAAATGAGAAATCTTCATAATAGACAACACTTTAAAAGTCAATGACAAATGTCTTAAAGGTGAAGTTTTAGAAAAAATATATAAATGATATTTTTTATTCAAAAAGGTGATTGAGAAGACATCAGAAATTACTGGCATATCCATACTTTGTCAACTGTAAAAACTTTTTTGAGAATGATATATATTCTTATTGAGAGCCCCAGTAAAAAATATAAAAAGTCTACAGAAAGGATTTCATAAATGGTTTTCTACAGTAAAATCATATTATCAGTATCACACAACTGACAAAAAAGCATGAGGACATAAACCTCCAAATTGCAAATAACCTTGATAATAAAGGTGGTTGCACACATGGTGGTTGTTACGGTGAATGTAAGAAGTGTGCAATATGTAAACTCTTTAGAGCAGTCATGTTTTATCTATCTAGCATAATACCTTGACAATGAATGCTCATTGGTTGACTGATTTATTGATTTCAGTATAATACATACATACTAAAAATAGCATACTGTTATGAAGAGCATATGCAATTGGAAAATGAGAGAAACAATGTATAAACAGATCAATAGAAAGACACATGGAAACATGAATTAGGCATTAGCAATACTAGGTACTGTGCTCAGTGCTGTTGATACATAGAAAAAGGGTGAAAATCCCTACTCTCAAGGATCTCATATTCTAATAGATGGGAGCAATTCATATAAGGGATTGTTATTGGCAAGGTATTTGCATTGGAGTAGTCTTGAAGGTGGTGAGTGGAGATGGAAGGAAGGCATACTGACAATCTTTTTAGAGGCAAAAGTAGTGTTGAAAAGTTTAATACCATTCAAAGGGATTATTAAAATAATTAGAAGAAGGTTTCCAACAGGTTGAGGAGGGCACTAAATTTCTTTCTAACTCTGAAATTCTATTGAATTCTACTGAATTAAAGAAAGCAATAAGGCAGCATTAAAAAAAAATTCTCAGTAAGCACCAAATAACAATTTCTATAGAAATAGATTTAGACCTTATGCAAAAACAAAAAACAAAAAACAAAAAACTTCCTAATAAGTACAACTGTATAAAAGTGGGTGGGTCTACAACAAAATATGATGGTTTTCCCATGTTTGGGAGTCCTCAAGGGGGACTGGACGACAATTCTTCAAATATTTTAGAGATTAAGTCTTTTGAATGTGGATTATAGTAGGTAGTTGTCAAGGTCCTTTCTAATTCTAAATTCGGTGATCCCATGACAATTGCCCTCTTCTTAAAAGTGTTAAAATAAGTCTGGGGGCTCTGAAACATACTCCTACAAGAGTGAAACAGAATTTAAAACCACAATTTTACATAATGTGACATGGATGTTATGTGAAATTTATCATCATTCAAGTTAAGGCAAATATGGGACTAAAATCTGGAACTTAATGTCTAGTTTGATGGTCTTTTTTTCATTCAGTAAGTAATTTAAATGATGAAGTTCAACTCTAATCTTTTTTTCTTCACTCAGATTCATTTTCTATGGGTACAATTTGTTTCTTGCATTTTGAATGGATATCCTTAAAATTTATCTGTTCTCAATGTCAAATCAACCTTGTGGATAGTCAAGAATAAACAGACTAGATTACTGGGATGGCAATGGTAGTAAGGGAAGTAAAGCATGATACATAAACCACAAAAGAAAAGCAGAAATGTCCAACAATTAAACAGGACAAAAGTGCTGACAAGAAATCACCTGGGTAATTGCTGGAAAAAAAATCTCGTGTGAGAAAATTGTTGTAGAAGTATTATTTTTCCTCACTTGTGTAAACTATTATAAGGGTTTGCCCTTCCATATATACATCCATTCATTCAACAATTATTTATTATTTTAAGCACATTGTGTCTAATTCCTTTGACTTTTAAGTGAAAAGCGTGGTGAAGGGATTTTTTTTGTTGTTATTTTGTTTTGTTTTATATAGGCTGATATAATTTTCAATTCATTTGATAATTCAGAGAAAGTTTAGAACTCTTCAATGAATCATTCAATATTTTCTGAAAAGTTAATGTTTTCAGCATGCCTAAAAAAGTTGAATACTTACAAGGATTATTCTGATTGGAACATCTGTTAAAATAGCATGAAATATTAAAGAGCTCATGCTCAATCATCTGTTAAAAATTAAAAACTTGGTATTTTCCACGATAATAAGTAAAATTATAAAATATGATTAATTTTTAGATTATTAAATTTCACTTAAGTAAAGACAGTTCTTAGCTGCTAGTGGCACCTAGTGTTTCTTATTTTTCAACTTTTCTTGTGAATCTGAATTTAGATGTATGACAAAACTTTAATCAAGAATTTATAACAATTAAAAGAATAAACTCAGAATTATGATGTGAAAAAAGGATGTAAAATATAGTAATCACAACATAATCACCCTCTCCTGTCTAATTTTATTGATGTTGAACTTTGGGACCCATGGTATATCAAAGCACGAAAATTATTTAAGAATGGAAATGTGACTTATGGGCAAAGGTTAAGAAAAATGAGATTATTTAACTCAGAAAATTTGAGTATCAAGAGAATTAGCCTTCGAAATACTTATAAATACTGCACAAATCACAATGGTTTTCTTTGTCCACTTCATAAACGTAGTATATGAGAAAATTACATAATTCTGAGTTTGTAAAGGGCTTTAAATGGCTATTATCATTTCTCATTTATTCTTTTCTACAGCATCAATGCCATGCCATCATCTGGTTCATCTCATGACTGCATGCCATAGTATATTGATTGTTGAAGACATCTAAATATTTACATTTCTTTCTTATATTAAGACAAGATTTGCTTCATTTAACTTCTACATATGTATAGTACACATAAATGAATGAAGGAATGAAGAAATAAATGATTAAATCTATCTTTACATAGCAACCTTTCAGATATGTGAAGCCAGACATCTTGCCTAACATCCCAGTTTTTTCAAACTTTTCCTCATAAAAGGTAGTTTCCTGACATCTATATATATTTTAGTTTTTCTTTGATAAAAATACACTATTAAATAATGTCAATGTCTTTTTTAAAATCTGATGACCAGAACTAAATATGGCATTCAAGATAGTGGTCCAACTAATGCAGAATGTATTGAATCTATTGTTTCCATTCATCTGAATATACTTAAGGAGTCTACATTTATGATTTTATCAATATGGAGAAATGATATTGCCAAAATTCCTTTCATCAAAAAAAGCAGCAAGTCATATGTACTTAAGATATTAAAGAGCTATTTGGGGAGGAACTAAGAGATTAAAAGACATGTCCATGATCTTATACCTAAGCTATAAGCTAAGAACTCCCAACTTTGTGATTCCAAGACTAGTTTTCTGGTCATTACACCATGGAGTCTTTCAATAAAACATTAACCACTATTTATAAAAAATCAATATAACTCAATTTAAAAAACAAACATGTGACATTATTAACATATTAAACTTATGGTCTCAGATAATTTTTATATGACCTGCTATTAAAACAGGCCTTCCCCATATCTTGATGCAATTAGTTTTGCAACATACATTTGAGACTAACATCTATAATTAACATTCCTTTTTAAAATTTCATAATGTTAGATTTGATATAGCTTCCTAATATATTGATATCATTTTGAATTTTGATTCTCTTCTTACAATATTGGCTATTTCTTCCAAATTTTGTATACAAATTTCTTACATATGCCTTTTATGAATTCATCTGCACTGTTGATTCAAATATCAATAGGCTTCTGAAACATTTAGCTAGAGACTACTTTCCAGGATAGCACAGAACTATTCACTTCCATTCTTAAAATATGGTTGTTTAGAGTTGTGAATCCACTTTAAAATATTATCATCCTGTCTACTTTTTATTGGTTTATGCACAAAAATCTCTCTGGAGAATTTATCATACATTGTTTCCTCTCATATACTATTGTTATTTTCTATAGTTGTATTATTAATATCACTTAACCAATTTGTTCTTCTGGCATATTTCCTAATTTCTAGGATTTCTCAGTTACATCCAGTAATGGAATTGAGAGCATTGCTACAGTTTCCTTTAGCCTTTGGATAACAATAAAATTATATACCAAAACTAATAAAAATGACATTGTTATTTCTCTACAAGTTACTCTAAAATGGGCATTTATTGATCTTTCTGGAAAATTTGAGTGTTCCTTGTGTGGAAGCACAGAGACGGACTAGATATTAGAAGTCAATGCAAGGCTTTTTAACTTTTTTTGTGCCATGGACTCCATTGACAATCTAATGAAGTCTATGGACCCCTTTTCATTAAAGGATTTTAAATGTATACAATAATCAAACAAAGGCTTAACAAGGAATCCTATTAAAATAGTTATCAAAAATATTTTCTAAAATTTTTGCATGCTAGGCAATGATCTAATGGGAAGACCACTGATTTGTAAATGAAGAATTTCTAGTATCTTTGTTTTAGCAAGTGAATTTGTTATATTAAATACTGTAATACTCATTCCAAATAACAAAAATAGCTTGAATAATGAAAACAATAATAACAATTAAAATAACTAGTATTTATGTAGGGCTTCAAGATTTATTAAACTACTATGTGGGAATATGTGTGTGATCCCTTCCTAGGACAGGGGCCATTTTTCCTTCTGTGCTTACATATTTATATTTATAGGATAAAGAAACAACTCATACTTAAATCTATCATAAAATTAATAAGCATAATTTAAATAACCCTTGAGGTAATTGTTAAAGAAAATCCCTATGAAATGTTAAAAGGAAGAACTCCTAGGCTGAAAAAGGGGAACTTGGAATGAAGCAAAATTTGATCATAGTTTACACAGATTATAAATGCATGTTATTGCCTGAGAAGGAAAACTGTGCAAGTCAGAATAATGTCTGTTTTGACATATTCAAAGCCCATTTGAAAAAGACTGAGATATTTATACTTATTAAACAGGGAATTTGAGGAGAAAGGTAAGAAAAGGAAAGTCCCTGTTCCCAAGAAAGGGGAGATGCAAAAAAAGGCCATAAATAATTCCAGGTGTCTGATACACAAATAATATATATATATATATATATCTTTATATATATATATCTTTTTTTATTATTTGTGCTCTAGACTTATATATATATATATAAGTCTTGAGCACAAATAATAAGACAAGGGGATATAAAACAAAGAGTCTCCACAGGTAAGAGTGTCTCTTGAGGGTCCATAAACCAACTAAATGGCTTAGGGTCTGCTTCACAGCTGGTTTGAGCTTGGTTGGCTTCACAGTAGGTGATTTTCTGCATATCCATCTAGGTTTGCTCTCAGTCACTGCAAACGATTGTTGGCATATCAAACCAATGGAACTAGTCCTCATATAGTCTCATAAAGTCCTCATATAGGATAATGGGAGTTGTCAAGCAAATTGAGGTATCCATTTTCACAAGATTAAATGAAATAAAGTAAAATTTCCTTTAAAAATCTTAATAAATGTGTGTCTACTTTTGTAGATTGTATATATGTGTAAAAGAGTGAATGTAGAGATAGATATATATAGACACATATTATTTTTATTACCCTAAAAACTTCAAGTCCTCTCTCTCCCCTATTCCTTATACTTAGTCTGACACACAACAGATTTTACAGGAGAAAATACACACACACTTTGCAAATGCCATTTGGTTATAAGTATCCATCTGAACATACAGAAAGGGTTGCAAGGGCAAGGGATCATAGAATCAAAAATATCCTGACTCTATTGAATTAGTCATTTGATTATTCAGTCTGACAGTGGACTTAGAACTACAAAATGACTAAAATTTAATTCAAATGGCAGTCAATTATAGCAAATTTTTTTGAAGAATTTCAAAAATTTCCTATTGTTCTCTGGTGTTTTGCCAAAGCAAGGAAGATTAGCTGGCAAAGCAGCTGGCCAAATTCATCACTCTTCTTTAATGAGCTTATTACAAGAGAAAACTACTATACCTGATTACTTCCTTGAGAAAACAAAATATTAAATGTGCACTCTTTGGAAAAAATGAATAGTGATACTTCTTGGGGAATTTCATCTTGGCACGATTCCTTTAACTAATTCCTTTAACTTCTAAAGCCAGAAGAACGTGAACTTCTTGAGGTTAGAGACTGTTTTTGTTTTTGTTTTTGTTTTTTTTCCAATTTGCCTTTGTATTTCTAGTTCCTAATAAAGTGTCTCATCCAAAGTAGATAATCTAAAGAAATGATTCTTTTATTGGATAACATTTAATGGGGAATTCCAATATTGTGAAGAGACCTGGGCTAAGTGCTTTTTTACAAGGAAAATACTTTACTAATTCAAAGAATAAGGATGCAGATATCAATATGGGAAAATCAAGAGATCAAAGAGGAAAGATTTTTAATGACTCAATTTTGCAGTTTTTGAACTGAATGCTCATATTCTTTTAACATCTCAATGGGGGGCGGAGCCAAGATGGCGAACTACAGACAGCGTTCTCTGTGAGCTCCTGAGACTTTCCCTCAGACCCAGACAAATTGAGCCTCCAAATTGGTTCTGGAGTGAGGACTCCACCAAACACTTGGACTACAATGCACTTCTATCAAATATCTACTTTGAAAGAACTCCTGAGGTCAGTTTTAGACAGGCAGGGGATCAAGCAGTTCCCAGCACTCAGATACCAGTGCGCAGCCAGGTGCAAGTCCAGGGCTGGGAAGGACAAGAAGATTTTACGCTGCCAGGAAGTCCCTGGGAGACCCTTGGGCCACTTTGCTCTGCTTGCCGGCAGGTGCTTTGGCAAGTCTACCTTTGATGAAGGGTGGATTGAGAGCAGCTGAAAGTGTGGTCCTAGTGCGGATCTGGCGAGATCAGCCACAGACCAGAAGTCAACTCGGCAAATTGCCTCAGGGTAAATTGAAATTGCTGCTTCAGAACTCCCTGCTGGTGACTGATACCTCAGCTGAAAATCATGAGCAAGAAGACGAGAGCTCTCACCATAGACAGCTTTTAAGGAGAGAAACTAGAGAAGTCCCCAGATCCTGAGATTCTGAAAACAATCCCAGATAAAGCCACAAAGGTGGACTCAAGCTGGTATCCCTCTCATAAGGCTTACCTGGAAAATTGCATAAAGAATCTCAAAAGAGAGCTAGAAGAAGATTGGGGAAATAAATTGAGAGCAGTGCAAGAAGGAAATGTCACGCTACAACAGAGATGTGAAAAACTGGAAAATAAGTCTGGTGAATTGGAAAAAGTCGTCAACTCACTGGAAAATAAAAATGGTGAATTGGTAAAAGAGAATAATTCACTGAAAAACAAAATTAGTGAATTGGAAAAAGAAAACAATTCACTGAAAAACAAAATTGGTGAATTGGAAAAAGTCACCAACTCACAAGAAAATACAAATAGTGAATTGGTAAAAGACAACAATTCACTGAAAAACAAAATTGGTGAATTGGAAAAAGTCACCAACTCACTAGAAAATAAAAATAGTGAATTGGAAAAAAATAACTTCACTGAAAAACAAAATTAGTGAATTGGAAAAAGACAACAATTCACTGAAAAATAAAATTGGCAAAATGGAAAAAGAATGCAATGAACCAAAAAATTCAATTGGCCAGTTACAAAAGGAGCTAAAAAGATAGCTGAAGGAAATAATACCTTAAAAATTAAAATTGAACAAAGAGAAGTAAATGACTAAATAAGACTTCAAGAATCAAAGGGAAAAAAAGGAAAAAAAATAGAAGAAAATATGAAATATCTCCTAGGAAAAACAACTGACTTGGAAAACAGATCCAGGAGAGACAATCTAAGGATTATTGGGT
>JAJPUD010006919.1:0-20830 GCA_023553655.1 Myrmecobius fasciatus | reverse complement strand
ATAATTTATTTCCTCTTCTGTTAACCTGGGCAATCTATATTTTTGTAAATATTCCTCCATTTCATTTACATTATCAAATTTATTGGCATAAAGTTGGGCAAAGAAACTCCTAATTATTACTCTAATTTCCTCTTCATTGGAGGAAAGTTCTCCCTTGCCATTTTTGAGACTAACAATTTGATTTTCCTCTTTCCTTTTTCTAATCAAATTAACTAAAGGCTTATCTATTTTGTTGTTTTTTTCAAAATACCAACTCTTAGTTTTATTTATTAATTCAATAGGTTTCTTATTTTCAATTTTATTGATCTCTCCTCTTATTTTCAGAATTTCCAATTTGGTATTTAATTGAGGGTTTTTAATTTGGTCTTTTTTTAGCTTTTTTAATTGTAAGCCCAGTTCATTGATCTTCTCTTTCTCTGTTTTATGCAAGTAAGCATCTAGAGATATAAAGTTACCCCTTATAACCGCTTTAGCCATGTCCCACAAATTTTGGTATGTTGTCTCATTATTGTCATTCTCCTGGATGAAATTATCGATTGTGTCTATGATTTGCTGTTTCACCCATTCATTCTTCAGGATTAGATTATTTAATTTCCAATTAAGTTGTGGTCTGTTTTCTCCTGGCCTTATATTACATGTGAGTTTTATTGCATCATGATCTGATAAGGATGCATTTACTATTTCTTCTTTTCTGCATTTGATTTTGAGGTTTTTATGCCCTAACACATGATCAATTTTTGTATAAGTTCCATGAACACCTGAGAAAAAAGTATACTCCCTTCTATCAACATTCAATTTCCTCCAGAGATCTATCATACCTAACTTTTCTAGCCTTTTGTTTACCTCCCTAACTTCTTTCTTATTTATTTTATGATTTGATTTATCTAATTCTGAGAGAGCAAGGTTGAGATCCCCCACTAGTATAGTATTACTCTCTATTTCTCCTTGCATCTCTGTTAGTATCTCCTCGAGGAATTTGGATGCTATACCACTAGGTGCATATATGTTTAGTATTAATACGGCTTCATTGTCTATGGTACCCTTTAGTAAAATATAGTTTCCTTCCTTATCTCTTTTAATTAGATCTATTTTTGTTTTTACTTGATCTGAGACAAGGATTGCTACTCCTGCCTTTCTTTGTTCCCCTGAAGCATAGAAGATTCTGCTCCAGCCCTTTACCTTCACTCTGTATGTATCTCTATGTTTTAGATGTGTTTCTTGTAAACAACATATTTTAGGATTCTGGCTTTTAATCCAGTCTGCTACCTGCTTCCATTTTATGGGAGAGTTCATCCAATTCACATTCACAGTTAAAATAACTATATCTGTATTCCCTGTCATCTTATTTACCCAGAGTTATGATTTTCTCTTCCCTTTCCCCTCTCTCCCTTCCACCCTCCCCAGTACTTTATTTTTGATGTCCACCTCCCACCAATTGTCATCCCCCCTTTAGAGTCCCTCCCTCCCCTTTATACCTTTCCCCTAATCCTTCTATTAGTTTAACCCTTTCTTTTCCTCCTTTCTCTCCCACCTTCCCACAAGGAGGGTCAGGCCTTTCTTTGAAGCCAAATGTGTCTGATATACTCTCTTAGAGTCCAATCTAATGAGAGTAGGGTTTACATAATACTCATCGCCCTCCCTTCTTTCCCTCAATTATATTAGATCTTCTATGTCTATTTATGAGATTTTGCCTTTTTTACCTCCTTTATTTTACTTTATTTTGCCTCCCCCCCCTTTTTTTCAGTATGGTATCCCTTCCACCTCTAATTTCCTTTCCATTATTATCAAAGAAAAATTGAATTATACCCCCATTCTTTAAGGATACCTATAGTAGAAATATATTTCTCAAGAGTTCTTTCCTTTTTAACCTTTTTATGCTTATCTTGAGTTCTGTATTTGGAG
This sequence comes from Myrmecobius fasciatus, assembly GCA_023553655.1. Classification (NCBI taxonomy): domain Eukaryota; kingdom Metazoa; phylum Chordata; class Mammalia; order Dasyuromorphia; family Myrmecobiidae; genus Myrmecobius; species Myrmecobius fasciatus. Next base: position 18,928 of record JAJPUD010006919.1, on the reverse strand, counting down.
GTCAAATTTTTTGTTCAGATCTGGTCTTTTCATTAGAAATAGGTGAAATTCTCCTGTATCATTGAATGACCATTTTCTTCCCTGGAAGATGATGCTCATTCTAACTGGATAACTTATTCTTGGCTGTAATCCAAGTTCTTTTGCCTTTTGGAATATCTGATTCCAGGCCCTTCGATCCTTCAATGTGGAAGCTGACAGATCCTGTGTAATTCTAATAACAGTTCCTCGGTATTTGAACTGTTTCTTTCTAGCTGCTTGCAATATCTTTTCCTTGGTGCAATAGTCCTGAAATTTGGCCACGATATTCCTTGGAGTTTTAATTTTGGGGTCTCTTTCAGGAGGTGATTGGTGAATTCTTTCAATACCAGTTTTGCCTTCTGATTCTAAAACATCAGGGCAATTCTCTTTCATGATTTCCTGGAAGATAGCATCAAGGTTCTTTTTTTCATCATGGCTTTCAGGGAGTCCAATAATCCTTAAATTGTCTCTCCTGAATCTGTTGTCCAAGTCAATTGTTTTTCCTAGGGGATATTTCATATTTTCTTCTATTTTTTTCATTTTTTTATTTTCCTTTGATTCTTGAAGTCTTATTGAGTCATTTACTTCTATTTGTTCAATTTTAATTTTTAGAGTATTATTTCCTTCAGTTATCTTTTTTAGCTTTTTTTGTAGCTGGCCAATTGAATTTCTTGATTAAATGCACTCTTTTTCCATTTTGCCAGTTTTATTTTTCAGTGAATTTTTGTCTTTTTCCAATTCACCAATTTTGTTTTTCAGTGAATTGTTGTCTTTTTCCAATTTGCCATTTTTATTTTCCAGTGAATTGGTGATTTTTCCAATTTACCATTTTTATTTTCCAGAGAATTGGTGATTTTTTCCAATTCACCAATTTTGTTTTTCAGTGAATTGTTGTCTTTTTCCAATTTGCCATTTTTATTTTCCAGTGAATTGGTAATTTTTTTCCAATTTACCATTTTCATTTTCCAGAGAATTGGTGATTTTTTCCAATTCACCAATTTTGTTTTTCAGTGAATTGTTGTTTTTTTTTTCCAATTCACCAATTTTATTTTTCAGTGAATTGTTTTCTTTTTCCAATTCACCAGTCCTATTTTCCAGTTTTTGCTATCTCTGTTGCCCTGATCTCAATTTATTTCCCCATTTTTCTTCTAGCTCTTTTTTGAGATTCTTTATGCAATCTTCCAGGTAAGCCTTTTGGAAGGGAGACCAACTTAAGTCCGCCTTTGTGGCTTCATCTGGGATTGTTTTCAGAATCTCAGGATCTGGGGACTGCTCTATTTTTTCTCCGTAAAAGCTGTCTATGGTGAGAGCTCTCTTCTGCTTCTGACTAATAATTTTGAGTTGAGGTATCAGTCACCAGCAGGGAATATTGCCGCAGTTTCAATTTTCCCTGGGGCAGTTTGCTGAGTTGACTTCTGGTCTGAGGCTGGTCATGCTAGATTCCCACTAGGACCACGTTTTCAGCTGCTCTCAATCCACCCTATACCAAAGGCAGATCTGCCAAAGGCCCTGCCCGCAAACAGAGCAAAGTGGCCCAGGCATCACCCAGGGGCTTCCTGGGTGCCTAAAATCTGCCCCTCTATCGCAGCCCTGACTTCCGCCCCGGCTGGCGTCTGATGGTGACTAGCAGCCGATTTCCCCTGAGGCTAACCTCCGATGTTTTTTCAAAGTATATTATTGATAGAAGTGCATTGTAGTCCAAGTGTTTGGTGGAGCCCTCACTCCCGAACCAGTACAGAGGCTCAATTTGTCTGGGTCTGAGGGAAGGTCTCAGGAGCTCACAAAGAATGCTGTCTGCAGTTCACCATCTTGGCTCCACCCCCATCGAATTTCACCTATTTCTAATGAAAAGACCAGATCTGCAGAAAAAATTTGACCTCCAAACACAGAACTCTAGAGAAGTGTAAAAAAATAAAAAGGAAAGAACTCTCGAGAACTATATCCCTACTAGGGGTATCCTTAAAGAATAAGGGTATAATCTGATTTTACTTTGATAATAATCGAAAAGAAATTAGGGGTGGAAGGTATATCATACTGTAAAAAAAGGGAGTGAGGGGAAAGGAGGTAAAATAAAGTAAATAAAAAGGAGGTAAAATAAGGCAAAGTCTCATGAAGAGACATAGAAAATCTAATATAATTGAGGGTAAGAAGGGAGGGTGATGAGTATTGTGTAAAACTCTCATTAGATTGGGCGCTAAAAGAGTATATCAGACACATTTGATTTCAGGGAAAAAACTTGGCTTTCTGTATAGGGAAGTCGGAGGGAAAGGAGGAAAAGAAAGGGATAAATTAATAGGGAGGGTTCTAAAGGGGGGAGGACTGTTAGAGGGAGGTGGTCATCAAAAACAAATACTGGGGAGGGGGGAAGGGAGTAAGGGGAAAAGGAAGAGAAAAATATAACCGGGTAAATGAGGTGGCAGGAAATACAGATATAGTCATTTTAACTGTGAATGTGAATGGGATGAACTCTCCCATAAAATGGAAGCGGATAGCGGACTGGATTAAAAGCCAGAATCCTACAATATGTTGTTTACAAGAAACACATCTAAAACATAGAGATACATACAGAGTGAAGGTAAAGGGCTGGAGCAGAATCTTTTATGCTTCAAGTTAACAAAAAAAAGCAGGGGTTGCAATCCTTATCTCAGATCAAGTAAAAGCAAAAATAGATATAATTAAAAGAGATAAGGAAGGAAGCTATATTTTACTAAAGGGTTCCATAGGCAATGAAGTGGTATCAGTACTAAACATATATGCACCAAGTGGTATAGCATCCAAATTCCTAGAGGAGAAACTAACAGAGATGCAAGGAGAAATAGACAGTACAACTATACTAGTAGGGGATCTCAACCTTGCTCTCTCAGAATTAGATAAATCAAATCACAAAATAAATAAGAAAGAAGTTAGGGAGATAAACAAAATGTTGGAAAAGTTAGGTATGACAGATCTCTGGAGGAAATTGAATGGTGATAGAAGGGAGTATACTTTTTCTCAGGGTTTCATGGAATTTATATGAAAATTGATCATGTGTTAAGGCATAAAAACCTCAAAATCAAATGCAGAAAGGCAGAAATAGTAAATATATCCTCTTCAGATCATGATGCAATAAAACTCACATGTAATATAGGGCCAGGAGAAAATAAACCAAAAGTTAATTGGAAATTAAATAACCTAATCCTGAAGAATGAATGGGTGAAAGAGCAAATTATAGACACAATCGATAATTTCATCCAGGAGAATGACAATAATGAGACAACATACCCAAATTTGTGGGATACGGTCAAAGTGGTTGTAAGGGGTAACTTTATATCTCTAGATGCTTATTTGCATGAAATAGAGAACGAGAAGATCAATGCATTAGGGTTACAATTAAAAAAAACTAGAAAAAGAGCAAATTAAAAACCCTTAATTAAATACCAAATTGGAAATTCTGAAAATAAAAGGGGAGATTAATAAAATTGAAAATAAGAAAACTATTGAATTAATAAAAAAAAAACTAAGAGTTGGTCTTATGAAAAAACCAACAGAATAGATAAGCCTTTAGTTAATTTGATCAGAAAAAGGAAAGAGGAAAATCAAACTGTTAGTCTCAAAAATGATAAGGGAGAACTTTCCTCCAATGAAGAGGAAATTAGCATAATAATTAGGAGTTACTTTGCCCAACTTTATGCCAATAAATTTGATAATGTAAATGAAATGGAGGAATATCTACAAAAATATAGATTGCCCAGGTTAACAGAAGAGGAAATAAATTATTTAAATAGCCCCATTTTAGAAAAAGAAATAGAAAAAGCTATTAATCAACTCCCTAAGAAAAAATCTCCAGGGCCAGATGGCTTTACATGTGAATTCTACCAAACATTCAAAGAACAATTAATTCCAATACTACACAAACTATTTGAAAAAATAGGGCCAGAACGTATACTACCAAATTCCTTCTATGATACAGATACGGTGCTGATAGCTAAACCAGGTAGGGTGAAAACAGAGAAAGAAAACTATAGACCCATTTCCCTAATGAATATTGATGCAAAAATTTTAAATAAGATTTTAGCAACGAGATTACAGAAAGTTATCTCCAGGGTAATATATCTTGAGCAAGTAGGATTTATACCAGGAAAGCAGGGATGGTTCAATATCAGGAAAACTATCAGCATAATCAAGTATATTAATAACCAAACTAACAAAAACCATATGATTAACTCCATAGATGCAGAAAAAGCATTTGATAAAATCCAACACCCATTCCTATTAAAAACACTAGAGAGTATAGGAATAAATGGGCTTTTCCTTAAAATGATTAGTAGCATCTATTTAAAACCATCAGCAAACATCATATGTAATGGAGACAAACTAGAACCATTCCCAATAAGATCAGGAGTGAAACAAGGCTGTCCACTGTCACCATTACTGTTTAATATTGTATTAGAAATGTTAGCTTTGGCAATAAGAGAAGAAAAAGAGATAAAAGGAATTAGAGTAGGTAATGTAGAAAGCAAATTATCACTCTTTGCAGATGACATGATGGTATACTTAGAGAACCCTAGAGACTCACCTAAAAAACTACTAGAAACAATTCACAACTTTAGCAAAGTGGCAGGATTCAAAATAAATCCACATAAATCATCAGCATTTTTATATATTACCAACAAAGTTCAGCAGCAAGAGATAGAAAAAGAAATTCCATTCAGAATAACAGATGATCGCATAAAATATCTGGGAATCTATCTGCCAAGAAAAAGTCAGAAACTATACGAACTAAACTACAAAACACTTTCCACACAAATAAAATCAGACCTAGTCAATTGGAAAAACATTAAGTGCTCATGGGTAGGCCTAGCGAATATAATAAAAATGACAATACTACCCAAACTAATTTACTTATTTAGTGCCATACCAATCAAACTCCCAAGAAATTATTTTACAGATCTAGAAAAAACAGTAGCAAAGTTCATTTGAAGAACAAAAGGTCAAGAATTTCAAGGGAATTAATGAAAAAAAAGACAGGTGAAGGTGGCCTTGCTGTGCCCGATATAAAACTATATTATAAAACAGCAGTCATCAAAACCATTTGGTACTGGATGAGAAATAGAGCAGTCGATCAGCGGCATAGGATAGGATATCAGGACAAGCTAGGTAATAACGTTAGCAATTTAGTGTTTGATAAACCCAAAGACCCCAGCTTTTGGGATAAGTACTCACTATTCATCAAAAACTGTTGGGAAAATTGGAAACTAATGTGGAAGAAATTAAGGCTGGACCCACACCTAACACCACACACCAAGATAAGATCTAAATGGGTTCATGATCTAGATATAGAGTGATAATATAACCAAATTAGAGGATCATAGGATAGTTTACCTCTCAGACCTGTGCAGATGGAATAAATTTATGTCCAAAGAAGATCTGGAACTCTTAATTGAACACCAGATAGATAACTTTGATTATATTAAGTCTAACAAAACTAATGTAGACAAGATCAGGAGGGAAGCATCAAATTGGGAAATCATCTTTAAATTCAATGGTTCTGAGGTCTCATCTCTAAGATATACAGAGAATTGTCTCACATTTATAAGAATTCAAGCCATTCTCTAATTGATAAATGGTCAAAGATATGAACAGACAATTTTCAGATGAGGAAATTAAAACTATTTTTAATCATATGAAAAGGTGCTCCAAATCACTATTGATCAGAGAAATGCAAATTAAGACAACTCTGAGGTACCACTACACACCTGTCAGATTAGCTAAAATGACAGGAAAGGATAATGACAGGTGTTGGAGGGGATGTGGGAAGGCTGGGACATTGATGCATTGTTGGTGGAACTGTGAACGTATCCAACCATTCTGGAGAGCAATTTGGAGCTATGCTCAAAAAGTTATCAAACTGTGCATACCCTTTGACCCAGCAGTGTTTCTACTGGGCTTATATCCCAAAGAGATCTTAAAGGAAGGAAAGGGCCCCACATGTGCAAGAATGTTTGTGGCAGCTCTTTTTGTAGTGGCTAGAAACTGGAAACTGATTGGATGCCCATCAATGGGAGAGTGGCTGAATAAATTATGGTATATGAATGTTATGGAATATTATTGCTCTGTAAGAAATGACCAGCAGGACGATTTCAGAGAGGCCTGGAGAGACTTGCATGAAGTGATGCTGAGTGAAATGAGCAAAACCAGGAGATCATTATTCACGGCAAGAAAAATACTATATGAGGATCACTTCTAATGGACATCACTCTCTTCAACAATGAAATGCTTCAAACCAGCTCCAATTGTTCGGTAAAGAGAGCCATATACACCCAGAGAGAGAGATGTGAAATGTGGACCACAACATAGCATTTTCATGTTCTCTATTGAGGTTTGCTTGCATCGTATTTCCTTTATTGGATTATTCTTTCTTGTAGATATGATTTCTCCTGCACAAAAATGATGTGTGGCAATAACTATACATATATTCGATTTCTTAAGTATTCTAACATAATTATCATGTAGTGGATATCCTGCCATCTAGGGGAGTGGTGGGGAGTAGGGGGAAAAATTTGTAACAGAAAGCTTTGTAAGGGTTAATGTTTAGGAATTACCCATATATATGTTTTGCAAATAAAAAGTATTAATAAAAAATGTTAACAAATCTAACAGTGATGTTTCCCCCAACAAAGGCCAGGGATTATTTTATTCTTACCTTTGTTTCCTCAGTGACTAAAATTATGCCTGATACATACGAGGCACTTAACATTTCTTGATTAATTGAATTACTCAATTGTTTAATCAATTGATCAATAGTTTTTGATTAATTTGATTCTTCCCACTCAAGATAAAGTGCCTGTCTTATTGAGGCTATTCACTTTGTTGTTAATAATAATAATATTGATAAATAGCTACAAGTAACATTAAAAAAATCTCAAAGAACTTTTTCAAATTATAGTCATCTTGAGATCAAAGAATAAATAAGTTTTTAAGAAAAAGGAAAACAAGTATTCTTATAACTAAACGTGTTACTGGAAAAGTACTAATTTTCTATGGGATTTGAAAATATTTCCAGGAAACTGTATTGCATGTCTTATTGTCATGCTAGAATTGTTTCATTATGTAGTTTCCATTTTTTTTAACTCTGAAAAATGTTTTCTTCTTGAGTGTTAAGAGTATTAAGTTAAACGCAAAGGGAAAAATTATGCTACTTTTCCCCCATTTACAGGAATACTATAGGAGATGGTTATGAAAAAAGACAAAAGACAGAGGAAAACTCAAAGAGCAATACTTATTTGCAGAAATTTCAATTATTGTTTTCAAAGTAGCAAATGTAAACGTACCCAATTTCAAAGTCATTTTCTATTTCAACATTTCCCCATTAAGTTAAGACTTTGGATTCTGATTATATCACTAGTCACAGAAATTTCATTTTCAATGATCCTTGATGCATGGTTTAAATTAACAGAGATATCAGGAGCAGCTAGGTGGCACAGTGGATAGAGTGCCAGCCCTGAAGTCAGGAGGACCTGAGTTCAAATCTGGTCTCAGACACTAAACATTCCCTAGCTGTGTGACCCTGGGCAAGTCACTTAACCTCAATTGCCTCAGCAAAAAGCAAAAAAAAAATTAAAAAATTAAAAAAATTTTTATAGAGATATCAATGAATATGGTCTGAATCACATCAAGATGTAAGTGAGAAACATCTAATAAAATAAATAAGAATTACAATACAACATAATGTTATTTTGTGGTTTTCTAATTCAATATTCATCCCAGGAATATTTTAGGAGAATACAATATTACCTGTTTAAAAGACTGTTGAAAATACCACTTTTATAGCTGAAAGGGTATGACTTTTTTAGGGGGACAGATATTCTCAGGATACAAAAAGGTTAATTTGATGAGTTGGAATGGCAATTGTCATATGAAGTTATGATTTGTAAAATACATCACAGATTTTTATATTTATGAAGTAGGACAGTGGAGAATTTTTTGTCATTCCTTCAAGATTTCACTAAGCAAATAATTACTGAGCATATCCCATGAACAAGGACCTTTGGTGAGTGCAAGGGTGGGAGTGAGTGCTGGACAAAGATGAGTAAGGAATTACCAGCACTAATATTATAGGAGAGCTGTGACAAGAAACAGTAACTACATTTTCCCTCAGAGTACCACATATAAAAGATACAAAATTTAACATGTGAGTTTAACAATTAATTAACTAGAAAATTACTTAAGATGTAAATATTTCAGATGGCACATAATAATGTCTTTTTGCAAGCTACTATAGCAATTAATTTCTTTTTCTGCATTTGTCTTAATTACTTGTTTTTTTTTTTTTTACATTATGAATTATAAAGTTGATTTGAGAAGCTATTTCATGCTGTTTGCCTTGGGCACTGAAATGTTCTTTTTGGCTCTGCCTTACATAGCAACAAAGAAAATAAGATAGTACATAAATAACTCTAAAATAAGGAAGCATCACTAAAAGGCACAAGGAAGTCCTTCCAATCAATTAAATTTATACAAAGGTAAATTTGATAGCTTTGAGAGGTAGTGAGATCCCAGACACTTGAGCCATTTCTGATTATGTCCTACAGGGAATGCCTGGTTCTGAAACAGGTTGAAATAAATAATCTCTGATGTTCTTTCTACTTTGAGGTTCTTTAGATGTGAAAAACTACTTTAAAATATGTAAAGTCCAGACTAGCTCTCTGGGGGAATCTCGGTACCAGCCCAAGTCCCTGGTCTTAGAAGAGTGAAGAGGCAGGACTCATGTAGAGATGGTTAAAGATGGAATCCTTTTATTCCAAATTCTCTCAGCTTTATATACCCTAATACCCTTGCATAACTACAGCACATGTGCTAACTATATACTGGGCATGTGGGACCACATAAACAACTTGCTATTGTGTGTAGATGACTCTGCCACTTGATATCACTCTGCTTTAATTACAAAACAGGTTGTCACCACCCCCTAACTTCTTAGGAAGGCTGAGAGCCCTTAGGGGAGATGGGGAACCCAACTAGACACTGTCAGCAGGTTCCTTTTACTCGACTAAAGGTTCTTATATCTCACCCAGGGTTCCCCACAATCTGTGGCCCTCTACAAAAACACTGCATTTTTTCCCAAATCAACCAATCCAAATGTCATGTACCTTGGTGTACCTAATGATTTTTCTAAAGCAAATTTATTTATTTATTATCATTTTTTTTTGTGGAGGCAATTGAGGTTAAGTGACTTGCCCAGGGTCACACAACTAGGAAATGTTAAGTATCTGAGGCCAGATGTGAACTCAGGTCTTCCTGACTTCAGGGCTGGTGCTCTATCCACTGAAGCATCTAGCTGCCCTTTAAAGTAAATTTAAACTGTTTGGGTAAATATTCATAATTCCAGGGTTGCCAGAACTATTAAGGTATTAATCTTCTGCACCAACCTCAAAAATGTATGTAAATAATAACTAAATTCCAAACAGTGAGGTGTAATAGGAAAAACAAATTATATGTAAGTACCAATCAGTCCCATCACATCAGGCATTTCAGACTAAAGGTACATTTTGTGTTGAGCTGTATTTTCTGGAAATTCACAGAAGGGAAGTTCAGAGGGAATATTGTTCAAAAAGAAGTGCTCTATAGGCATTTAAATTGTTTAAGTTAATCTTTTATTCAAAGTATTTTTCAGTCACAAATGCCTGAATTGTTGGTTTTGAAATTTTACCTTTGAAACTTTACCTTTGTTTACTGTGAATGCTGGTAATGCAGGTATATTCTTCTTATAATTTCAATTTCAGAAATGCCTTCATTGGGCAGCCCTCAGCAGTTTCTAAAATTAGCATCAAGGAATTGGGGATAGGGGGAAGGGTGGAAAGAGAATCTGATTAATTTTGTAATTGGTATTAATGATTTGAGGTATTAATGATTGAGCATAATGATATGTGGTTATAGAAATGAGGTTTCCTAAATCTACTAAATCCATTCAGTCTAAATTGTTTCCATTTAGTGCAACTGGTTAGGCAAAAGAGAACTCAAAAACTGAGTGTTTAAAATATTGAGAGTAAATACACAGTGAGGAATGATGACTAATGTCTAATGATTAGTCAGATGACACAGGGGAAAGTAGATAATGGAATATACCACATAGTCTGTAATAACTCAATTCCCAGGTATAAAAGTAGAAGTTAACAACATCTTTACAATCTAATGTTTTTTCTGAAATTCACATAAAGAGACTTTGTCCCTAGCAACCATAAAGACCCAATAGGCAAATAATGTATTTAAACTTCTCCGAGAAAGTAAAGGATATTAGAAGCAATACCTTGGGAAGGTTTAATAGTGTCTATGCTTTATATTTTCCTCAAAGAAAGTCATTTCAATTTTGACTAGATTGCCTTTATTTTTTCAGTTTAATTAAAAGTCCAATAAGACATTATCTGTCACAATACGAACTTCAGTAGCTAAAGAAACATATTCTCATGGTAACTTTTCAGATCTTGCATCTTTTTGATAAAGACCTTCTTCCAAATTTTCCTTATTTTTCAAAGATATCATTATTTTTCCAATCTCCAAGGTATGAAACCTGGGTATCCTCAATTCTTAGCTCTCTCTCACCTCAACATTAAATCAGTTCTCAAATTTTGCTATTTCTGCCTCAACAACTCTCAAATATGACTCCTTTTCTCTAGTCACACAGCCACTCTCACCTAGATTACTGCAATAGCCTCCTAGTTGATCTCCCTGTCTATTCTCTCTCAACTCTAATAAATCCTCCACACAATTACTTATGTACTTTTTGTAATCAAATTTTACCACCTTTTTCCGGGCCACTGCAGGTACAATGCAGAACCATGTAGTGCAACAAGATGCATGACATAGCGGCTTCCACACATTGGAGGAATCTGATGGGGGATTTATAATCAAAATACAGCAGTGTTTGCTACTCTGTCCTGGTTCAGAAGCTAGTGAATCAGCAGATTAGCTGTAAAACCTCCAATACAACTACAGAAGGCAAATAGTGAGTCCCTGAACTCCAGCATAATGCAAGGTTTGGCCATGCCCACCCAGCATGGGAATGAAGCCAGCAGTATTAGCACGAGGAAAATAGATCCAGGAGAGACAATCTAAGAATTATTGGACACTCTGAAAACCATGATGAAAAAACATATTTCAAGAAATCATCAAGGAAATGTCCTTGATGGCCTAGAGCTAGAGGGAAAAATAGCCATTGAAAAAATCCACTAATCACCACCTGAAAGAGACCTGAAAATGAAAACTCCAAGGAATATTCTAGCTACATTACAGAATGATCAGGTCAAGGAGAAAATACTGCCAGAAAGAAACAATTTAATTATCAAGGAACCACAATCAGCAGTTTCCACATTAAAGGATTGAAGTACCTGGGTTATATTATTCCAGAGGGTAAAGAAACTTGGACTGAAGAAAAGAATCAACTATGCAAGAAAATTGAGCATTATCTTTCAAGGTAAAAGATGAAAATTCATTGAAATAGAGGATGTACATTTATTTTTGATGAAAAGACCAGGATTGAACAGAAAATTTGATCTTCAAATACAGAATTCAAGAGAAGCATAAAAAGGCAAAAAAAGGGAAGAAAAAATGTTTTTAAAGGTTAAAATGTTTGCATGCCTATACAGGAAAATGATATGCTTAATTGTTGAGAACTGTATATTTGTTATAATTTGACTTTATTGTAATGATATAAAAAAGGACTTTATTGTATAATTTGACTTTATTGTAATGATATAAAAAAGGAAGGATTGTACTGGAAGAAGAGGAAAGGGAAGGTAAAAAAAGGTTAAATATATCACATGAAGAGGAAAAAAGACCTATTACAATTGAGGGAAAGAATGAAGGGGATGAGCATCGTATAAATGTTAATCTTATTAGATTTGACTCAAAGAGAGATCAGAAGTAAAACATAGATTGGGAGGGAAGTGGGGAAAGAAAAATATAACAGAGAAAATAAGATGGCAGAAATACACAGTTATCTGTAGATGTGAATGGAATGAACTCTCCTATAAAATGGAAGCAGATAGAAGACTAAATTAAAAGCCAGAATCCTACAATATATTGTTTTCAAGAAACACATTTAAAGCAGAGTGATACATACAGAGTAAAGGTAAAAGGCTGGAGTAGAATCTATTATGTTGCAGATGAAGTAAAAAAAAATACGTAGGGGTAGTGTTCCTGATCTCAGATCAAGCAAAAGCAAAAATAAATCTAATTGAAAGAGATAAGGAAGGAAATTTCATCTTGCAAAAGGGTATTATAGATAATGGTATAATATCAATTGTAAACATATATGCAGTGATATAGCATCCAAATCCCTAGAGGAGAAGTTAAGAGAGCTGAAAGAAGAAATAGACAGCAAAAACTATACTAGTGGGGGAATCTCAACCTTGTTCTCTCAGAATTAGATAAATCAAACCACAACAAGAATAAAAAAGAAAATAAGTAAGTAAATAGAATTTTTAGAAAAAAAATAGGGATGATAGACCTTTGGAGAAAATTGAAGACAGAAAGGAATATACTTTTTTCTCATTGGTACATGGAAACTACACAAAAATTGACCATATATTAGGGCATAAAACCTCCAAATCAAGTAAATAAAGGCAGAAACAGTAAACGCACCTTTTCCAGATTATGATATAATAAAAATTACCTGTAATAAATGGCCAGGCAAAAATAGATAAAAAATTAATTGGAAAATATATGATCTAATTTTAAAGAATGAGTGGAAACAACAAATCATAGACACCATTAATAATTTCACTCAAGAAAATGATAATAATGAGACAAGATTAGAAAGTAAGGGGAAAAACTTTACATCAAAAAGCTCTGATAAACGCCTCATTTCTAACAGAGAGAGAATAGACTCAAATTTCTAAGAATACAAGCCATTCTCCAATTGATAAATAGTTAAAGGCTATAAACAATTTTCAGTTGAAGAAATTAAAACCATTTCTAGTCACATGAAAAATTGCTCTAAATCACCATTGATTAGAGAAATGCAGGTAAAGACTACCACTACACACTTCTCAGATTGACTAAAATGACAGAAAAAGATAATGATGAATGTTGGAGGTGATGTGGCAAAACTGGGACACTAATACCTTTTTGATAGAGTTGTGAACTGATCCAACCATTTTGGAGAACAATATGGAACTAGGTCCAAAGGGCTACCAAAGTGTGCATATGCTTTGATCCAGCAGTGTCTCTACTGAGTCTATACCCCAAAGAGATCGTAAAAAAGGGAAAAGGACTCACATGTGCAAAATGTTTGAACAGCCCTTTTTGTACTGGCAAGGAAACTGAGTGGATACTCATCAGTTGGAGAATGGCTGAATAAATTATCACATATGAATATTATGAAATATTATTGTTTTATAAGAAATGATCAGCAGGATGAAGAGATTTACATGAAATGATGCTGAATGAAGTGAGTAGAATCAGGAAAATACTGTATACAGCAACAAAAGATTATACAATGATCAATTCTGATAGGCTTTTCAACAATGAAATCATTCATGCCAATTCCAATGGTCTGGTGATGAAGAGAGCCATCTGCACCCAAAAAGAGGACTCTATGAACTGAGTATAGATCACAACATAGTATTTTCACCTTTTTGTTCTTGGTTTCTTGTATTTTGCTTTCTTTCTCATTTTTTTTCCTTTTTGAACTGATTTTTCTTGTGCTGTAAAATAATTGTGGAAATGTGTATATAACTGCATATTTTTAACATATCTTGGATTATTGCCTGTATAGGGAGAGGAGTTGGAGGGAAAGGAGGGAGAAAAAAATTTGGAACACAAGGTTTTGCAAGGGTGAATAAAATATTTTAAAAGGCAAATTAGAGAAGTAGAAGAAAAAATGAGAAAAAAAGAGATATGCAAGAGAGATTCAACAAATTGAAAAAAGAAGTAAAAAACACACTGAAGAAATCAATTTCTTAAAAAAAATAATAAGCCAAATGCACAAAAAATCCAATGAAGGAAACATCTTGAAAAGCAGAATTAGGCAAATTGAAAAAGAGATACAAAACCTAACTGAAGAAAATCACACATTACAAACTAGAACAGCTCAAATGACTATATAAGCCATCAAGAATCAGTCAAACTAAAAAGAAAGAAAAAAATGGAATAAAATGTAAAATACCTCCTTGGAAAAACAATCAACCTAGAAAATAAATTCAGGAAAGATGATTTAAAAAATATTGGTCTAACTGAAGCCATGACCAAAAAATGAGCCTAAATTCCATTCTTCAAGACATTATTAAGGAAAACTGCCTTGATATACTAGAACCAGAGGGGGAAATTGTCATTGAAAGAATCCACTGATCACCTTCAGAAAGAGATCCCACAAGGAAAACTCCAAGGACCATTGTTGCAACACTCTGAACTATATTCTGAAAGAAAAAATACTGCAAGCTGCCAGGCAAAAATAATTCACATAACAAGGAACAGCAGTCAAGATTACCCAGGATCTGGCATTGTCTATAATAAAGGGTCAGGAGCCTGGAAGACCATATTCCAGAAAGCAAAAGACCCAGGGTTACAACCAAGAATTAACTATCCAAAGAGACTGAACATCATCTTTCAGAAGAGATGGATTTTTCAATAAAGTAAGAGATTTTCAATCATTTTTATTGAAAAAACCAAAACTAAACAGAAAAATTGATCTTCAAACACAGAGCTCAAGAGCAGCATAGAAAGGTAAATAGGGGAAAATATATGTTATTTAAAGGTTAAAATGCTTACATCCCTAGATGGGAAAATGATATCTGTAAGTCTTGAGAACTGTATCTGTTATTGGAGCAGTTACAATCAGTATACATGGATTGAAGATGTGGATCTGAACGGACTTGTGATGATATCAAAGAAAAAGACATTGGGGGGGGTGGAGCCAAGATGGAAGAGAGCAGACAAGACTTCTGTGACCTCCTCTGACCTTCTCTCAAACCACCAGCAGATTAAGCCTCTAAACCGGTTTTGGAGTTAAACCCACAAATATTTGAAATACCACACATTTCCAGAAGATACCTTAGAAGAATTTTAAAACAGGTCTGTTTCAAATGGGCCAAGTCCAGACCATAGTACAGGGAGACCAGTTAAGGAGCTGGGGCTGGTAGTCAAATGCTTGCAGATTTCATGCAACCTCTTAGGTTCCTCTGACCTAATTGCAAGCAGGGGGTTTGACAGATCTCTTACAAAAGGCAAATTTTAAACCACTGAGCCCTGGAAGAACAGGACCTAGCCATGATTACTCAGCACTGGAAATCAATCAACAGAACTGCCCCAGAGCAAATTAAAGCAGCTGTCACTACCTTTCCTTAAAAGTGGAGCAAAAGCCTTTAAAAATGAGCAAAAAACCAAGAAGAACTCTCACCATACACAGTTTTTATGGATAGAAGAACAGACCTCAAATCCTGAAGTTTCTAAAGGCAAATCAACTCCAGATGAAGCCCCAAAGAGAGATATGAGCTGGTCCCAATTCACAAAGCTTT
Source organism: Myrmecobius fasciatus (assembly GCA_023553655.1). Taxonomy (NCBI): domain Eukaryota; kingdom Metazoa; phylum Chordata; class Mammalia; order Dasyuromorphia; family Myrmecobiidae; genus Myrmecobius; species Myrmecobius fasciatus. The sequence continues at coordinate 3,419 of JAJPUD010006919.1, read as the reverse complement.
CTTGGAAGATTGCATAAAGGATCTTAAAAGAAAGTTAGAACAATGTTTTTTTTTCCTTTTTTTTTAAACCAAGTTATGTGATTGCCTTTTCATGTTTTTCTACCCTTGATCTCATTTGTTTAATGACTGATTTTGAAAACCATTTTTAATTCTTTCAGAAATTCTTTTTGGGTTTGTTTCCAATTCACTTTTTTTTCTTTAAGGCTTTGCTTATAGCTATTTTTTTGTATTTTTTTTAATTTTTTTTTTTGCTTATAGCTATTTTGAGATCTTAGCATCTTAGTTTATATCTTGATCTTCCTTGTCAGCATAGTAATTTTTTATAGCCAGGTTCTTCTTTTTCTGTTTGCTCATTTTCCCCAGCCCATTTCTTTCTTGACTTTGAACTTTACATTAATGTTGGGCTCTTTCCCCAGTGTGGGAAGCATGGGGGAAAGTCGTTGTCCCAAGGTTTAGGGGTTTTTTTCCACTATTGTTTTCATAGCTAGTTATATGACTTTGGAAGTTATCAGGGTTTCCAAGGTGGTATGGATTGGGAAAAGGTGAGGTCACTCCTCTTCTAGTCTGAAATCTTGTCTTTGACCAAGAATAGTCCATGGTCCCTTGGGACTGGAAATAATGCAGCTCCTCTGTGCTCCTGCTTTCTCATGACTCAAAGTGCTTCTCTCTGTCCTTGAATTGTATCTAAGAAGTGGGTATAGGGTATAGGTTAGTGATCTTCATAATCACTTTTTGACGGGTTTTCCTATCCCTTTACTATCTCTGTCTTGAGAACTCCTAAAGCTGCTGTTACTATTGCTATCACTAAACTTCAGCACTAATGTGGCCTCCATCTGGGCTCCAGGCCAGCCTCCATCCCCATGTCATAGGCATCTCCTTCTAACTTCTTAAGCTATCCTGGGCTGGAAAGTTTTACCCTCATCTTGTGTTGACTCTGAGTCTTCAGAAATTGATAAGGTGTTATTTTAAAGTTGTTTAAATGCCTAGCTGCGTGCTTGCTCTACTGTACTATCTTGGCTCTATCATTCTTTATTCAATTAATGAGTATCAATCATATACATCTCCAAATTGCACATATCATATCTGAGCTGTTTGATAATTTGCTCCAGTTCATTTTATAGAGTAGGAAAGCACTGTCCCTTCAATATATCTTGCAAGGGTATATTCATTCTTAATTTTCTATGACTTGCTGATAGGATGTACAGCATATTGTTTCAAATTAATAATAGATGTAAAAAAATTTATAAACCTTAAAATACTTTATCAATTCCAATTATTCTTCCTGTTGTTGTTATGCTATAGTAAACCAGGTTGTCATTCTGTGGTGACTTATTTCCTTAAGTCTTCTACCATACTCCTGCTGAACTCAAAGAATGTCTTCAGAGGTACCGAGTAGCATACTGGTTAGTTTTTAACAATGAATCTCTTTTGGTGTGGGGAGTATGTGGGAAATACGTGTATATATGGAAGTTTCTATACATTATTAACACTTTCTTAAACTTGGACAATCAATGTAACAATAAATCAAGCCCTGATTTATAATGATCACTGATTTCTGAGGTAGAAACAATCACACTGAAAATTTAGCAATCAGTTGTCAGTTATAGCTGGTTCCAACACACTCCTGGATGTGATAGCATAGAATAAAGGGGAGAAAAGAAATTTAAATTATTCTTGTGCTACCAGGAAAAAATACTAAATAATTTTCCTATATGATAATTATTCAACATGATATACCATTTTATCACTCAACATACTTTTTAAGGAAAGAAAGAAATTATATTTCATAATCCAGTAGGATAAGAAGATAACCTTAAATAAAACTGCTATTTCAAAAGAAAAAATAAACAATGTTGCATTTGTTGTATATAGAAAATAGGCTTAATTTTATCTTAAACATGAATCATCTATGCTTTGATACTTATATATTTTTTTGGAATGATAATATTTCCTACTGATTGTGTGGGAAGTTTGCTATTTTTTTTCAAATTTAACAATTGTTGTTTCTTGTCTCAGACCTGGAATTCTGAGATAGGCTGTAAGTGTTTTTTAATCTAATTTGAAAGACTTTCTTCAGAAGTTTAGGAAAACTGAAATGCACTTCTCAGGGGGAGCCATGGTGGCAGAGCTCAGACAGGAGTCTCTGTAACCTCCTCTAACATCCCCTCAAACCAACAACATATGAAGCCTCTAGACTGATTTTGAAGCAAAAAAATCCACAATATCTGGAGAACAACATGATTCTAGAAGAAGATACTCTGGAAGATCCTCAAAACAGGTCTGTTTTAATTGGGCAGGGGGGTGGTCTGCTGAACCCAGACTGCAGCACAGGGAGACCAGGGCAGGGAGCTGGAGCAGGGAGCTGGAACAGGAGTCAGAACAGGAGTGGGAGCGTTGTGCTTTTCACACACCTGGGAGTCTTCTGCGGGCCTCGTGGAACAATTTGTCCTGATTGTGGGCAGGTGGTTTGGAGGGTCTGCCTTTTGAGGGGGATAGATTGTGAACCACTGAAGCCCTGATGAGCATCGGACCTAGCTGCCATTACACAGCACCTTAAAGCAATCAATCAATCAACAGGACTGATCAGCACCAGAAATAATATAATCAGTGCAGCTGCCCAGTACCTGAAATAATTCAATCAGCAGAACTGCCCCAGGGTGAACTAAAGCAGAACTGCCCAGCACCTGACATAATTCAATCAGCAGAACTGCCCAGTTCCTGAAATAATTCAATCAGCAGAACTGCCCCAGGGCAAATTAAAGCAGCTGTCCCACCTTTGCCCTAAACAGACCTCACACCTTTAAAAAAAATGAATAAAAAAACCAAAAAGAGCTCTCACCATAGACAACTTTTATGGAGAGAGGGAAGAACAGACCTCAAATCCTGAGGCCCCTAAAGGTAAAGCAACTCCAGAAAAAGACCCAAAGAGAGACATTAACTGGTCTCCATGTCACAAGGCTTTCTTTGAAGAGTGCATAAAAAATCTTAAAAGAGAGTTAGAAGAAACATGGGGAAACGAAATGAGATCACTGCAAAATAAAATAGAAAAAATGGAAAAAGAATGCAATGAACAAAAAAATGTAATTGGTCAATTGCAAAAGGAACTAAAAACAGTAACTGAAGAAAATAAGACATTAAAAATTAGAATCGAACAATTGGAAATGGATGACTCATCAAGACTTCAAGAATCAGTCGAACAAAAACAAAAAAAATGAAAAGATAGAGAAAAACATGAAATATCTCCTAGGAAAAACAACTGACCTGGAAAATAGATCCAGGAGAGACAATCTAAGGATTATAGGGCTTCCTGAAAGCCATGATGAAAAAAAGAACCTAGACACTATCTTCCAGGAAATCATAAAAGAAAACTGCCCTGATATTTTAGACCCAGAAGGCAAAATACTCCTTGAAACAATCCA